>JASDQU010102056.1:142319-164210 GCA_032191745.1 Picea mariana
TTTGATTACTCATGAGGGCCTCTTCATATGAATATTGAGTTAAATGAGGGGATGAAGAGGTATCTCCAAGGAAATGGATATCCAGATCGATATCTTCTTCCTCTTCCTCTTCATTAGTAACTAGGTTATTTTGGAGAGGAGTTTGAATTTTCTGATCATCTATGTCCTTGTTTCTCTGATCTCTTTGGATGATCGAAGGGGCATTAGTTGGTCTCTTGAAATTACCCCTATTCTCAGTATTTTGAGAATTCCTATAGCTTTGCATTCCATATAATTCAATCTTTTCCATTCTAGAAGAAAGTGATTTTAGTATCTTGGTCACTTCATCCTTTTCGGGGGGGAAGTAGAGGAACTAGAAGTCAGGATCTCAGACCTACTTTTTCCTCTATCTCTATTATTTTTACCCCTAATTTTGTCGACTACCAATATATTGGATTCTACTTCAAGGGCTACATCTTGCATATGAGACAAGGTGGTAGCCTTTCTTTCTCTCAATAGGAGGTAAAAATCAAGGTTGAAATCACTAGCATAGGTCATCTTTGCAGAGGTTTCTGAAGGTTTAACTTCAGCGAGAATCTTTTTATAAATCTCATTAAATCTCTTCGAGAAGCATGAAATAGATTCCCCCTCTTCTCTCTTCAGTGCCCCAAATTCAGTAATATAATAAAGGAAATATTTTTTATCCCCCCAATGTCTTAAGAAGGAATCATCCAGAGCAACAATCCTATAAATAAGTCCAGGAGGTAGGTCCTTAAACCAATCCCTGGCATCACCATCAATGCTCTGTAAAAAAAATCTCATCCACACATCTTCATTTTCGATGGCCTGAATATCTGCAAATCTATAAAAGGATGCAAGGTGCTCTTTTGCAGTCACGTCTCCCTCACCTTTGAACTGGGGCATGTACTTAAGGTAGTCTGTGGCTGGCAGAGAATTCATTGGATAAGGTAAAACCATGGGGGCATATCTAGTAGCCAATATCTCAGCCATCCTGTTCCTAGGAGGATTAGCACCTGCCATTTGGATGTGAACTGGAGGAGAACCAAGAGGAGATGGAGATTGGACAAGCGAGGCTGAGGGTTTTCTTCTAGGAGAAAAAAGGAAAAGGCTGAGCGTTAGGAGATAAATATGAGGGGCTAGAGGTAACAGAGGTTTCCCCTTCTGTAACTACAACAACTCTAATAGGAGGAGGAGTAGTAAAGTCTCGAGTAGGAAAGTCTTCTTAGGTCAAATATCTCTCCTTCCACTTCACAACTTTGGGGGAGAAAGGGGTGTCAAATATCTCTCCTTCCAAACCAAGAATAGGAGGGGAGAAATTAGCAGGAAAACTCCCAAAATTCAAATTTCTTGAAACTCTAGCAGTTTGTATAATAGGGGAATCAGAAACAGTTACTGGAGTTTTTAAAGAGGGACTAAGAAAATTATCATAAAAACTTGGTACATTAGTGGAGGTACCTTTTTGAGTGGTCTTTACCTTTATGATAATTCCCTCTAGCTCGGCTTCAAGTACGGCTAGAGGAAGCTATGGAGTAGACCTTGTGTGTTTGACTTTAGGAGCCAGAACTGAAATAGTGGAGTCAAAACAATGGAGTCACCAGGTGAAAATTACAATCTTCAATGGTATTGATATCCGATACACCTTCAGAATCAGATCTTCTTATAATTCTATCCCAGGTAAATGTCTTCAATTCATTCCTCGAAAACGGTGCCATAAATGTTAACACTAGAAGTCACCTCTAGATTGCATAGGAGGTAAGCCCAATGCCCGTTAGTTTGTGTAAGTGTAATTGAGTTTTAAGTGATCAAATGGAGAGGAATCAATGATAATAACATTCTAACTCAATAATCTAGACCAGCATGCACCAACTATTAAGGTCTTGAATCAACTTTAGTCTGTAAGTTGGAGTAAGGGTGAGCGATAGGAAGCTTTATTAAGAAAGATGTAGAGGTCTGCTATGAACATCAAGTTTACAGCAGCCTAAGGAAGAAAAAGTTAAACACAAGGTCCTCTTAGATTCAAATTTCAAGGAAGTTGAAAGGAATCGTAACAACACTATAATCAAACATTCATCATAATATAGTCACAACAATCCATGTGAATCATTTGATCATGGACACTTTCAGTATCAGAGGCAAATAAGATGGAGTAAGAAAGTTGACTTATATTAATCAAGAAGTCTAAGAAAAAAATACATAACTAAAGAACCAGTGTTCTTCATAAAAATATTACAATAGCAGGGAGCCTATCTCAACCATTCGATCTTAAAAAAATATCAAAAATACATATATATACTGAGAATTGTTGCAACCACCAAGATCATGATAGGGCCCCTGCATTCAAAGTTTCTAGTCGATGCCCACTCTGTCAGACTGTGTAGGTCTTCTCATGTCAGACCCAAGCCTGAATCAGTTATGAGTTTTACAGAAAAAACTGTTCAGGATGAAACTTTGATTGAACAGTCTGCCTCCATGGTTTCTTGCTTCAACTCTTTCCATTTATGGGGCGAGACAAGGTCTCAATTGTTGGCCCTATCTTCAATAACTTATTTCATTGGGATCAGGACAATGCTTGACACCCATGAATGCTTTCAGGCAGTGCCTACGACTTCTTCAAGTCAATATTGACACCTTGAGGCTCTGCAAATCTTCCCCTATGATCAATACGGGCGTTGTGGGTGTTAAGCTCCCTTGCAGACCCATCCTTCATTGATATGATCTCCAACTATGACCAAGCACTTACTCAAAAGGTGCGTATCGAGATTTCACGTCTCAGGAAGTTGAAGGAATACTCACCTCTCGTCTCCCGATTTCTGATTCCGCGCTTGCCTCAGATCGATAGTCCATGATTTCCTTGATCCAACGAATGGGATTGACTTGCGAGTTCTCCCTTCACGATTCCTTATTATTATTCCCTTTGAATTTTCCACTGTGTGAGTCAGGGAAATGTTGATCTACTACCACTTGTCCGGCTAGATCAGATGACCCCTACTGATTTCGGGTTTCGAGAGTTCAGACCTTTTGACGAACCACTTAGAAACATTTCAAACTCTCGATTCCCGTGATTATTTCCCACTGTTGATCTCTCCTAATGAGATCCACAGACCATATTAAAACTTGCTCAACCTTTTTGAATTAACGTTTATGGCTATAGAATTTGTAAACAAAGGCTTGGGCGAGTGGTGGCAAGCTCGGGAAAATAGAAATATCAATGACCGAGACAAAAAAGGGATAAGTGTTCAGATTTAGGGTAAAGCATAGAGCTTCAGGACAAGGCCTTTCATGCAAAACTTCAAGGGAAACCAGGTCGTTCAAACAACAAAAGGGAAAGATTCGAAGACCTGGCTGGCGAAAGATAGAGAGACCAGGAAAGGTTACAAAAATGGGTATATCGATACACACCTACAGCCCTTGACAGCTTTGTGTGATAATAGGAAGTAGTTTTAGGACTTAATTATTTTGAGAAGAAAAATAAGGGTGCATTATTATTGTTGTTTGATTTTAAAGGTGGAGAGATGAGAAGACAAATATTTCTATGTCAAAGCTCAGATAGTATCACGAAGAGGAAATATGAAGCCCATGAAATTTTTTATGAAATGATTGCAGCAAAGTTGAGAGTAAGACAAGATGACATTTTTAATGCATTTAAAATTTGACAAGTTCATTGACATAAAGTTTTGTAATCAATCACTAGTATCCATTGAATATTGTATGTAATGTTCTAAAGCCTAAGATTTAATAGACTAGTTATATTTTAGTGTTGAACCTCAATTTTGTGTTAAACTATTTCATTTTACATAGTTAGGTGGATGCTATATTTCATTTCCAACACTCCCCCTACAATAAAAAATCCACTAAATTGACAAATAGGTACATCTATAACTTTTTTCAATCTCGAGTGCTTCTCCTCTTTGAACACCATACCTAGAATATTGTCAAGGAACCTATATTCTCCTCTAACAACCTTTTATTTTAATGTTCTTTGATGACTGCAACACATGAAATAGTGAAATCATTAAAATAGTTGGATAAATTTTCTATTGGCTTCATCAATAGAGTCATCAAAGAAGTGTGCTTCTCTGTCACCATTGGTTCCACTTGTTCTATGCATTTTTTCATTAGTCGTCCAACCTCTTCAAACATAAGATTAAGAACAACATAGACTTTGAATAAGAAACATACCATACTCAAAATTCTAGACAGGAAGAATATATTTAAAGTGCCAATGAAATTGAAACTTAAAAGAAAAGGAATAACCAGGTGTTAGGATATTTAAACACTTAAGATTTAATTAAGATCAACTTGGTCTAATATGTGTTTAGGTAAAATGTGTTTCTTTATTGTGCATTTGTAATTATCTAATATGATGGTCATGATTATGTTATAGACATAAAGTGATCCAACAATTCAACTTTTTATTGATAATAATGACTATATATTGATATGTGGCTTAACACTTGATTGGTCGATGATATTAATTTTAAAAGTATGGAGAATTGTTTGTTGATGATCAATTGTGAGAAATGCATTTGAAAATTATTTTCATTTTGAATTAATATATTACCTCAACTGTTCTCTTTGGTTGGGGCCATGGAGTGTTTCTCTCTTTGAGGTTTTTAACCAAATAATAAGTTGGTGTAATGATCTTTGATCTATTTTGTGTGAAAGGTTTTCTTAAGGTGTTTGATTTGTGTGGACAAACCATGTTTCTTGAACATGGTATTATAGCCCATATCAATACTTTCTCCCATTATTGATCGAGATCCTAAACCCATGTTTCTTTATCCATCAAAATACTTCTTGATTCCATTTTTTTTAGCATTTTTTGGGCTAGGAGAACCATTCCAACGCATCTAGAGCATTATTTTAAACGGTAAATACTTTTCCTTTCACCTAAAAGGGTTTCTGATTTCCCAATATATGACCATTGATCTCAGATTCAGATGTTTACAATTTAATTTTAATTTTTAAAATATCTTTCACACTATGACAATGTTTCATTTCATTTTTTTCTAGATTGCTCCCTTTTCGATCTGGGTATGCTCTTTACACTGCGCCTTGTGTGATCTCAACAAGTCAAGAACATGTATCAAACTTTCATTTTCTGGGTAGACTAACTGAGATCAAACCTCAAGCGTATAAAGTTTGAATTTTTTTTTATATTTTAAAATTTTTCTTTTTTTAATATGCGACCATGTTGAAGCCTTTTATATGAAAAAAAAAAGATTTTGGGGTTAGCACACATTTTGAGGCAAGATTAAAAAACAAATACCCCCTTTCTCCTTTATAACACGTGGTATATCATTTGTAACAGATTACTTGGTTGCACAAGGTCTTCACTCCATGAACTTGTGACCTAGCAAGTGCATTCATGGGATCTTAAAGAATACCCCATATTTCACTAAATATTAAAAATTTCCTTGCAAAATCCTTATGTTGAATCCCCCCTCCTAATTCATCTTTCCAATTAAAAAAACATGCATTTTTACTAGATATACCCTATTTTTACTAGAAACTCATTTTTATACCCCTAATACTGTAATGACACCAATTTCAATGAATTTTTCTTTTTATTATAAATCTTGATAAACATGATCTCATGTTGGTACAATTTTAACATATCTTTTACTTAAAGTGATTAAAAAGTATATTTACTTATATTTTGATTCATATTGTTATCTAATTGTCATGGTGATACCATGACAGGATAAATATTCTTTCTATCCAATCCCATATAATGATTCTTACTTTGATTCGATCGCCATAATCAACAACACATCCTCTTTTCAATGGGTATTATTCCTCTTCCCATTAACAATTATGGTTATAATTTTATTCATTGAGATCTTTGCAAGCTAATGTATATATTTATGTTACCTGTAGATACTTTCTTCATCTACGAGAACTTAACCCATTTCACAAAACTATAAAGGTAATCTTCTCTCATTTAACAAATTTTACACCTATATGTAAATTTGATTTTTTCTTCTACCATTAAATTACTATATCTTTACCATGCTTAACCAATTCAAAGAATTATTAATTTATTTCTCCCACACTAGGTTTTAAGATATTCTTACAAGGAAACGATCATACAGGGTATCCAAAATGTTTCCATAGAGGAATACATCCGTATGTGATCTAGATTTAGGAGCAGAACAAACTGATTAATAGACTAAATAACACACACAAAGAGATAGGAAGAATAACACAAATATTCAATGAACAATATCTTCTATTAAATAATGAAATAGGTTGAAACTGTAAAACTTCAGAACTGAAACTTGCTCGAATGGTGGTATCTATCTCTGAGAAGAGATGTGGCTGCTACGTGCATCCATCTGAGAAGAATGGATTAAAATGAGGCTCCAAAGACCCTTTTCATATTACTCAGGAATTCCAAAACCCTAGACATCAAAAAACCTAACCCTAGAAGCTGAAACGCCAAAAGTCATGTGGGCCCTATTGGTAAGTTGGTGTAATTTGGTACCTCAACTTCCTAGGGTCATAACGTTTTCATACAACCTCTGTTTTAGTTGTTTGATAGCTTGTTGGAAAGGTATTTCAGACAAATACACATTTTTCTGTTATACTCTAACTCCATATACAGTATAACTATGTCGAGTCAAGAAAAAAATGTTTAGGGCCCCAAAACAACCCTAGAAGTACAACAAGGTGTGCTAACAAGAAAACATACAAAATAAGCCAGTTGGATTAGGAGAGAGGCCACCCGTATCCACCTGGAGAATATGTGAGGCTTTAGACATCCCCAAAAGTGTAGAACTCACAATTATAAAGCAGTACAAAAAGACGTGTTGAATAAAAAATGGACATGAGGAGCCATTTGGAATAGGTGGGTGGCAACCAATATCCACCTGGATCAATCCTCCACCCTTAGGAAGAAATGGTCTGCATTGGATTGAGTTCCCACATCAGATGAGGAAACCTTTGCTGGATTTGGCCCCAGGTGACCCACTTTCCTTGGTGTAGGAGTTGCCCTACCTTGACAACCTAATAAATCTAGATTTGTTGCTGGCGAGTGCCCTTGACATGTGTTTCCACTATTTGATCGGTGGATGCTTGTTCCATGTAGTTAAGGTTGAGATCTGTTGGTGTTAGTTGTTTGACGGTCTCATAGGTGTCCAATAATGGTGGAAAATATGGCCGATGGAGGTCCACATTGAATATTGGATGCAGACCAAGGAAGGGTGGAGTGTTGAGCTCAAAAGCATTGCTACCCAGAACCTTGGCGATAGTATAAGGCCCATAACAAAGTGGTTGAAGCTTTCGATGGGGACCAGTGAGACGCTCCTTCTGCAAATGTAACCATACTTTGTCGCCCACCTGAAACTTGTGTGGTACCCTGTGTTTATCATGGCATTGCTTGTACTTAGCATTGGATTTCTACAAAATATTATGGACCTGTTGGCGTATGTGTTGAATCTCCTCAATGAATCTGGCGGCTTTGTTTATCGCAGACTAATTAGGGGAAGAGCCTGTTTGTGTGGTGGTAAGAGGAAGTGTAACATCAATGGGTCCCAAGGGTTGGAATCCCAGACCCACCTGAAATGGGCTATGCTCGGTGGAACTATGGAGAGCCCTGTTGTAATTGTGTTGGAAATATGGGAGACTGTTGTCCAATGTACGAAGATTCTTAGAATTGTACATGCGTAGGATGTCAACAATTATTCGATTGATGACCTTGGTTTGGCCATCGGTTTGGGGGTGGAACAAAGTGGATTTTGTGAGCTTCGTGTCCAACAAAGACCAGAAACTCGACCAAAAGGTATTGAGGAACCTGTTTTCTTGATCAGAGATGATGGTCTGTGGTATACCAAAGTGAACCCAAACGTGTCCGAAGAAGATCTTGGCAGTATCTTCCATTGTGACATTCTTCTTACAGGCTATGAGGATGGCCATCTTTGAAAGCCAGTCAATGACCAAAAAAATGTAGTCATTTTTGTGCTTGGTGGAAAACAAACCAGACATGTAATCCTTGGATATGGATTCCCACAGTTTCTCGGGAATAGGAAGAGGGGTGTATAAGCCTTTCTTCTTGATGGTTGGCTTGGAAATGGCACATAAAGTGCAAGATATGATATACTTTTTGACGTCCTGTCGAAGTTTTGGCCAATAAAGATGTTTCTGAAGGATGACCACAATTTTCTCTACACCAAAATGTCCTACCACCCGACTGCAGTGGGCTTCCCAAATAATATTTTCACGCTCACTTGTAGGAACACAGAGATGGCCCAGGTGGCATAAGATTCCATCCTGAATGTGAAAATCAGTGATAATGGCCCATGTACCCAAGAGTTGATATGTGGTGGCGAAGTATGGATCTTGCTGGTAAAGTTGGGGCCACTCTAATGTTTCATGTCCATAGGAATGGAGAACAATGGTAAGTGCAACCACAGGAGGTCAACTGAGTCAGTTAGAGACACGATTGGAGATACCTATCTTATAATTGATGTTGAGATGGAACTGTTGCAGGTAGGTGGACCACTTTTAATGGCGATCGTTCTGCAATTTCCCATGTGTCTTTATGAACTACAAAGGCTTGTGATCAGTGTGTATGATCATATCTGTCCCCAGAATGTAATGTTTCCATTGACGACAGGATTATACAATGAAATAAATTTCCTTGTCATAGCTGGGGTATTTTCGGATAGTATCGTAGAGTGTCTCACTATGGTATGCCACTGGAGCTAGTGCTGAGTGAGAATTACACCCACAACATAGTCATATGCATCAGTCTTAATATCGAATGGTTGTTGCAGATCGGGCAAGGAGAGTACCTCCTTGCAGAGAAAGGGATTAGATTCAAATGGACTAAAAAATGTTAAGCAAGCTTTGAGAAAGCTAAAAGAATTGTTAAAAACAACACCTATCTTGAATATCACAGACCCACACAAGGACTTTGTGGTCTATACCAGTGCTTCATTGGAGGGATTAGGAGGAGTAATGTTACAAGATGACCATGTGATTTCTTATGAATCATGAAAGATGAAACTTCATGAAAATAAATATGCAATGCATGATCTAGAATTAACTGCTATTGTGGATGCTTTAAAAATGTGGCAACACTACTTGTTGGGTAGGAGATTTCTATTGAAAACTGATAATATCATCCTTAACTATCTTTTCGATCAACCGACCTTAAATGAAATACAAGAAATATGTTTAGCCTTCCTAAGTGAGTATGATTTTGAATTAAAAAATATTAAAGGAAAGGAAAACAAGATAGTAGATGCATTGAGCAAAAAACTAAATGCAATTTTCAATAGTAGCATACAAACTGATTTGAAACAGAGAGTTAAATCAATGACAAAAAATGATGAAAAATTATAGAAAAATACATGAAATTTTTTAGAATAACACATCAGTTGAGGAGGCAGTTAATTAAACTGCAATAAAGAAGGTTTAGTGCAGTACAAAAATATAATTATGTTCCAAAAAGCACTAAATTAAAGAATTTGATACTAGCTTAAGTACATAAGAAACCTTATTTAGGTCACCCAGGTTATCAAAATAACATAACACCTTGAAGAAATAATATTTTTGGCTTGGAATGAAAAAATATGTAGTTGAATATCTTGTCAGGTGTCTTGAGTTCTGTCAAGTTAAAGCTTAATACCGTCACCCAACTGGATTATTGAATCTAATACCTATTCTTGAGTGGAAATGGGAAGTGATTAGTATGGATTTCATTACAGGACTACATACAACTAGGAAGAAAAATGACTCTATAATGGTAGTAGTAGACAAACTAACTAAAGTTGCACATGTTATTCCATTGAAATCAATTCACAAGGCCATAAACATTGCATATATTTTCATGAAGGAAAATTTTAGAATGCATGGTTTACCAAAAAATATCATTTTATATGGGGATACAAAGTTCACCTCAAATTTTTGGAAGACTTTGTTAAGTGGTCTGGACATTGAATTGAATTTTAGCACCACATATCATCCTCAAAATAATGATCAAGACAAAAGGACTAACCGAATTGTAGAGGATATGTTGTGGATGTATGTGATGGATTTCCCAATAAAGTGTGAATAATACCTTCATCTAGTTGAGATTGCATATAATAATGGTTATCATACATCATTAAAAATGATTCCTTTTGAAGTGATGTATGGAAAGAAGTGTCAAACACCTATTAGTTGGGACTAGCCAGTTGAAAAGTTACCTTGGGCCCAGATATGCTAAAAGAAATGGAAACAATTATTTATAAAGAAAAGAAAAATTTGAAAAGTGCACAGGATAGACATAAGAGTTTTGTAGACCTGAAAGGAACACATACATAATTTACTGTAGGAGAGCATGTTTATCTTAAACTCAAACCCATAAATAGTTCAATAAAATTAGGAAAGACTACCTAGTTGGCACCACGGTATTCTGGACCATTTGAAGTACTTACCAGAGTGGGGCTTGTGGCCTATCAACTTTCACTACCAACTAATTTAAAAGTACACAATGTATTTAATGTTTCATTTCTAAAGAAGCATGTACGTGATGTAACTCATATTGTAAATTGGAATGTGATTCAGGTGGAACCAAAAGGTGAGTTCATCAGATTTGATAGAACTCGAGTTCACACTCACTCAGTGAGCTCAAGTTAACACTCAATTCACACTAAAGTTCACACTCACCCATAGAACTCGAGTTCACACTCAGTTTGATACTTATTGAGTGCATGTTTGAGTTAAGGATATTGAATAATGATGTGTTGGGGAATGGATACAACAGTGAGTTGTGCGCCTAGCTATAACCCCAGATCGGATAGCCAAACAAGCAAGAGTTTTTAAACAAGGTGCATATTGATCCAGGTGGATATTTGTGGCCACCCACTTATTCCAATTGGCTGCTCGTGTTTGTTTTCGATTCAACATGGTTTTTTGTACTACTTTATAATTGTGAGTTCTACACTTTTGGGCCTGTCTGAAGCCTCACACATTCTCCAAGTGGATACGGGTGGCCTCTCGCCTAGTTTAACTGGCTTATTTTGTATGTTTTCATGTCATCACATATTTTTGTACTTCTAGGGATGTTTTGGGGCCCTAAATGTTATTTTCTTGACTCACCACAATCAGATTGTAGACAAAGTCACAATCTGATGGAAGAATGTGTATTTCTATGAAAGAAATTTCCAATGGGCTATAGCACACCTAAAACGAAGGTCGTATGAAAAGTTACGAACCTAGGAATTTGAGGTACCAAATTACACCAACTTACCCATATGGCCCACATGACTTTTGGCGTTTCACCTTCTAGGGTTAGGCTTTTGGATGTCTAGGGTTTTGGCATTCATGAGTAATATGAAAAGGGCCTCTGGAGCCTCATTGTAATCCATTATGCTTAGAAGGATGCATGTAGCAGTCACATATCTTCTCAAAGATAGCTACCACCATTCGAGCAAGTTTCAGTTCTGCAGTTTTATAGTTTCAACCTATTTCATTATTTAATAGAAGATATTGTTCACTGAATATTTATGCTATTCTTCCTATCTCTATGTGTATGGTATTCATTATGTTAATTAGTTTTTTCTGCTCCTAAATCTGTATCAGTGGTATCAAAGAGGTCTGCTCTTCATTTATTTTTCTCCGTGCATGTCCCCGACAAGGCATGGGTACAAGAAGTTGGGACTTGAACCAATCGATCCATTACTAGATCGGTCTTACTAATCTCTAAACCAACCCATGGGAGACGAAAGGAAATACAATGGAGCAAGAGATCCTATTAACATGTTTCTCGAGGAATCCCTCACGTGACAAAGGAATGAAATGATGGACAACTTCGTGCAGATCCTTCGATGGTTTCGCACAGAAGAAACATCTTCATCAGGTGGCCATACAACCCCCTTCAAGGTACACATAAATTTTGATATTCCATTATTTGAAGGGCTGATGGATGCGGATGTTGTAGATAAATGGTTAAATCTACTCAAAGGATATTTTTCAGTCCACAATTTTACCAATCGAGAAAAGATCACTTTTGCACTCCTCAAGGTCATTCCCCATGTTAAATACTAGTGAGATACTTACTCTGATAAAAGGGTCCTAGAGGAATCTATAATTTTTGTGGTGGATCCTACATGGGATTCCTTCTGGAACGCGATTAAAGAAAAATACTACCCTGTTGGAAGCTACGAGGACCAGTACACCAGATGGACCACCCTATGTTAAGAAAGGGACAAGACAGTACTAGAATTCACCAATATTTTCCATACCCTCCACAAACAAATGGGTATCAAATATTATGAGCGTCATTTGGTGCTCAAATACCACAATTTTTTTCATAGATACATTCAAACATAAATGGATTTCCTGTACATCACCTCGTTGGGAAAATCTTCTAGATACGCTATCAAGATCAAGCATAAATTTAAGAAGAAATGGCGAGAGTTTGAATCTGCAAACCCCTCATAGCCAAAGCAAGGAAAAGGAAGCCCCAACCCACACAGCAGGGGACCAAGTCACAATGGCTGCCCTCAAGACAATCTGTCCAAGCCACTACACAAGAAGGGCAATGAGAAGACGAAGACGAACATGGGAAAATGGTGTGTTTTCCATAAAAGTATTTGGCACAACACCGACAAATGTCGCTCCAAGAAGTCACTCATGGCCGAGATGAAGGCTTCCGAGTTAGAGGCCGAATTTGATTCCAAGTGAAATCCTGAACGAGGGAAGTGAATTATTGATGTTGAACCCAGTGCCACAATCGCTACCACCAAAGTCCGACCAAGTGAACCAAAAGAACTAGAGGAAGGGGAACGCCTCTTTCACTCATAGATGTGGGTCAAGGGGGATCCAATTCACTTCATTGTCGACAATGGTAGTCAGAAGAACCTAATTTCAGCAGAGTTTGTCAAGCGACTGAACCTGCCAATGACACCAGACCCACAACCCTACATCATCGACTAGCTTTGTCAAGGAAGAGATCTCTATGTCAGCCACCAGTGTCATCTATTCTATGGCATCAAGCCTTTCAAAAATGAAGTACTATGTGATATTGCTCCCCTTGAATTTTGTTATGTTCTTTTAGGACAAACATATTTGCGGAAGCATCAAGCTGTGTATGAGTCTATACCCCACAATGCTATTATTACTTTGGGTAGACAATTGTATAGGCTCCCATTGGTGGCACTGCCTACTGCTATTTATTTAATCTCTGCTAAGCAATGTCGTAAGGTCATTTCATAGACCAGGAAGTTTGTCTTACTTGTGATCCCTTCTCATAGTAAGCAGAAGGTTGCTGCCACATCCATGGCCTCTACGCAATGCCTTTATTTGCAGAAGAAGAAAGTGGATGGGATCATGGAAGAATACAAAGACATCTGCATCTCACCTACAGGGGTAACGACACACTGCCTAGTCAAGCATCTAATTGATCTAACCCCCGACGCACCTCTACCTAATGGACCGGTCTATTGATGCTCATTGATGGATAATTACAAAATCATGCATCATATCCAAGAGATTCTTCAAAAGGGGCACATCATATCCAGTGCCTCCCCTTGCAGAAGCCCAATTGTACTGGTGTAGAAGAAGGATGGGACTTGGTGACTTTGCATTGATTACAAAGGATTAAAAAAAATCATAGTCATGAACCTCTACCCCATTCCTAGTATCGATGACCTTCTTGACCAACTCAAGGGGGAAAATTTCTTCAGCAAGATTGACCTAAAGTCTCACTACCACCATGTTCCCATCGAACCAACAGATGTCTGGAAGAAAACCATCAAGTCTAAGGAAGGTCTCTACGAATGGCTAGTTATTCCCTTTGGCTTAACAAATGCACCAACCACTTTCATGAGGTTGATGGATGATGTATTGAGACCCTTCACCAACTCCTTTGTGGTAGTATATTTGGATGACATCCTCATATTCAGAAGAACATGGAAGGATCACATGCAGCATATTCAGTAGGTTTTGAGCACTATGCGGCAGCACAAGCTTTATGACAACTTGGAAAAATGATCTTTTGGCATGAATAGGGTCCAATACCTACATTATTGATGACCATGGGTTACATGTTGATCTATCTAAGATCCAATTCATCCATGACTAGCTAGACTCGACCACAGTGACCGAGCTTCGAAGCTTCTTAGGACTCGCCAATCATTACCGACGGTTCGTGTTGTTATTCTCCCATATTGCTTGGGTCCTCAGCCAGGTGACCAAGGGTAGTGGTAGGACTAGGTTAGTGTGGGGTAAGGAGAAGCAATGAGCATTCGAAGATCTGAAACATCATTTGTGCTCAGCTCCAGTGGTTATTGGATAAGTAAATTTTGAAAAATCCTCTATGAACCTATGATAATACCCTATGTTAACAATAAAATATCAGACATATGATGCATCCTTTGGCACTGGCCAATCTAGGATTGCATCGACCTTTTCCAGGTCAACTAAAATCCATCTCCTAAAATTAGATGCCCCAAATACTGTACTTTATCCTGATAAATTCACATTTACTGAACTTTACAAATAATTGATACTCCCTAAGTGTTTGCAAGACCATTCTTAAGTGTTCTTCATGTTCCTCTTTGGTTTTTAAATAAATCATAATTTCATCTATGAATATTATTACAAACTTGTCTAGATATTTTCTCAACACATTGTTCATAAAACACATAAATGTAGCAGGAGTGTTTGTTAAACCAAAAGGTACCAATACAAACTCATAGTGTCCATATCTAGTTCTAAAAGTAGTTTTATGAATTTATTCTTGTTTAATCCTAACATGATGGTATCCAAACCATAAATATATCTTAGAGAATATATTATATCTTCCGACTCGATCAAACAAGTTATCAATATAGGGTAAATGATACTTGTTCTTAATTTTCATCTTGTTAAGTAGTTTGTAATCAATGCACCCTATAAAGGTTCCATATTGATTTTTAATTAACAAGAATGGTTATCCCCATGGAGACACACTAGGTTTGATATATTCCTTATCCATCATCTCTTCAATTTTGATATTTAGTTCAGTGTAATATTCCAGATATAAAAATCATGCAGAACGGAAATAAAATGCTAGAAATGATAGAATACCAACAATATAACCAAAACAATCACCACAATAACACTGAAATGATATAAGAAAAACAACAGAGATAACACTTTGATTCTGAGAGAAATGTTTGCAGGCCTCTTTGAGGGGGAAACCTCCAGTCGAGAACAACTCTATTACAATAATATCCAAGCTAAGGTTCTCATACCCTCGACTCCTATTTATACTAAATATGTCTATCAAAAGAAGCATCTAGAGGAAGATCCTTCTAGAAGAGGAAGCTTCTATTAGGTCTTCTTGCATTTGACTTATTCTATTGTATTGCAAGGCCTTATTAATGTTGACCTTTATTACATCCAAATATATTGTTCTACCTTTGTGCAGGTTAGGACCCTAATATGTCCTCCTCCTTAAAAACAACCTTGTCCTCAAGGCTTGAGATGTGGAAATTGTTGCAGAATGGTAGCTGGTTCCCAAGTGGCATCTGCTAGAGTTTTATCTTTCCACTGGATTAACACTTCCTTGATGTTTCTCTGATGCAGGTGATGCTCACGCTAGTCCAAAAATTCTTGTGCCTGTAGCCAAATGGATCCTTCTTCGTCTAACTCGGGAAGGTTGGTTTGAATTTGGCACTTAGTTCCAATCACCTTCTTTAAGCATGAAACGTGAAAAACAAGATGTATCTTAGAATGAATAGGCAAATCTGATTGACAGGGAACCTGTACCACACACTTGAGAATGATATAAGGACCATAACATTTGGGCTCTAGCTTCTGACAATGCTTGGACTTGAGGGAATTTTTCTTGTAAGGTTGCTGTCAAAGAAACACATGATCCCCTTTTGCAAATTGAAGTTCAGAGTGACCTTGATTTGTTTGTTGCTTCATGTGATTCTATGCCATGACCAAATTCTCTTTGAGGGTGTGGAGAATAGCCTCTCGAATGCTAAGCATTTGGTAAACTGCCTGGACCTTCGCGGCACCAGGTAAGTATGATAGAACTAAAGGGGGAGTTTGTCCATATACCACTTCAAAAGGAGTCATGTGTGTAGTTGTATGGTATGAAGTGTTGTACCACCATTCAGCTAGGGGTAAACATTGAGCCCACTGATTTTTATTTTTCGAGGAAAAAAACCTCAAATATGTTTCCAAACAATTGTTGACAACTTCCATTTGACTATCAGTCTGGGGATGATAAGTTGTGCTGAGATGCAATTGGGTGCCTTGTAGCTTGAACAGTTCTTGCCAAAAATTGCTAGTGAAAGTTGTGTGGCGATAAAAAAAAATAGAATGCGGCATGCCATGAAGCTTGAAGACTTGATCCATGAAAAGTTGAGCCATCATGGAGCTGTAAATGGGTGTTGAAGAGAACAGAAATGAGCATACTTGGAAAGGAGATCAAAAACCACCATGATGACTGATTTATTTCCCAATTTGGGTAAGCCTGTAATAAAATCCATAGAGATATCCCTCTAAATAGCAGGTGGAATCGAAAGGGGTTTTAGTGTGCCCAGAGATTTGACTGTTTCTCCCTTGTTGCATTGACACACATCACATTCGACGACAAAATTATGAATTTATTGTTTCATACCATCCCATAAAAAAGAACGTTTGACCCTATCATAGGTTTTGGTAAACCTGGAGTGCCCAATAGTGGGTGTAGCATGAAGCTCAGAAAGTACCGTGGATTTAAGTTTTGATTGTTTACTTAAATACAAATGGCCCTTCTATCGAAGCTCATCATGGAGCCAAGAGTACCCTAGGGAAGCTGGAGCATTGGACTGCAATTGTTGGATTAGATGCAAACTTTTGGGATCGTGTAGCCATTCCTGGTGAACGTCTTGGAGACAATCTGGTACAATGAAGGAAAGAGAAAAAAGGGATCCATCATCTTCATATTTTTGGGAAAGTGCATCCGCAACCACATTGTCTTTTCCCTTCTTGTAAATGAACTCATAATCATATCCAAAGAGCTTAGTCACCCATTTTTGTTGCTCTGAGGAGGAAGTGCGTTGTTCCAGAAAATACTTGAGGCTTTGATGGTTTGTCTTAATTTGGAAGTGTTACCCCAATAGATAAGGGCTCCACAAATCAATGACATGCAGAATAGCCAACATTTCCTTTTCATCAATTGATTTGCCCATATTTCTTTCAGATAGTTTCTTGCTGGTAAAAGCCAAAGGCTGACCCTCTTGCATAAGGACAACACCAAGTCCTTTCCCTAAAGCATCACATCCCAAGACAAAGGTCTTTGTGAAATCAGGAAGGGCCAGGACTGAAGTGGTGCACATGGCCATCTTCAAGGTTTGAAAATCTTGAACAACTACTGGAGTCCAAGTGAAAGAGTTCTTTTTTAGGAGTGCAGTGAGAGGTGTTGCAATCTTTCCATAATTCTTAACAAACTTGCGATAATAACCTATTAAGCCAGGAAATCCACGCAAGATTTTGAGATTCTTTGGGTGAGGCTAGTCTTGCATAGCTTCAATATTTTTAGGATCCACCCTAACGTCATCCTTGCCTACCAGATGACCCAAGTACTCGACTTTTGAGGTGCCAAAAGCACATTTAGACTGTTTCAGGAAAAGTTGGTACTGACAAAGTAGATGGAGAACTCGATCCACATGAGCAAGATGGTATATCCAGGTTTTTCTATAGATGAGGATATCATCAAAGAAAGCTAAGACAAAATGATGAAGAAGCGGAAGACATGATTCATGAGGCTTTGGAAGGTGAAGGGGGCATTACACAAGCCAAAGGGCATGACCAAAAACTCACAGTGGCCCTCATGAGTTATAAAGGAAGTCTTGGGAATTTCTGCCTCTTTCATACATATCTAGTGGTATACAAAATGAAGATCAACTTTAGTAAATATCTAGGTGCCACTCAATTCATCCAAGAGGTCATCAATGATAGGAGTGGGAAATTTGTCTTTAATGGTAAGTTTGTTGAGGGCACGAAAGTCAGGACACATTCGCCAAGAACCTTCTTTCTTCAAGACCATGACCACAGGAGAAGAGTAGGGGCTCATACGAGGGCGGATTACGCCTATGTTAAGGAGTTCCTGGACCATTTTCTCAATTTCATTTTTTTGGGAAAAGGGGTGACGATACAGACGGATATTGGGAGGAAGGCTTCTTGGTACAAGGGGAATGGAATGATCATGAACACCACGGGAAGGGGGGAGTCCCTCGGGAGTGGAAAATACCACTTGATGTTTAGAAAGGATGGATTGGAGGTCTTGCGGCATCGAGGGTGTCTTTGTTGCTTGTATGTCATAGAGTTGGGCAATAAAACTAGAATGACCTTTTTTGAGCATCTTTTCCATGCGATGGGAACTAATGATCTCAGGTGAAATGGAGATGATGCCTTGGAACTTATAGTGTTGGCCCTCCTATTCGAATTTCATGGTTAATTCCTTAAAATCCATGAGAATGGGACCCAAAGTCCTTAGCTAGTTTGCACCCAACACAATCTCACAACCACCCATGTCGATAGAAAACATATGAGATTTCAGGTGGTAGTCACCAATTTGGAGACACACATTTTCACAATGCCCTCCACATTTCATGGAGCCACCATTGGCATTCATGATTTAGAAATTATTGACTGCGTGGATGTAGCAATGAGTTTCTTGGGAAATGTGGTGATGAACAAAATTATGGGTGCTTCCACTATCAACCACAATGATGACCTTCCCATGCTTGATGTAACTGATTAGCTTGAGGGTTTGGGGAGTAGAGAAGCCAGTGAGAGAATTTAGGGAAATGACCGGTTCTACTTCAAGAGGGTCTGAGGGAGGGGTTATATCAATGGTTTAAGGTGACTCAAACACAAGGGGTGTTTCAACATCCTCTTCCAAAATATCCTCCGAGATGGCCATAAAAAGATTTTGTTCCTTAAACTTGTTGCCCAGGAAATATTTGTCATCACAATTATAACAAAGGCCTTTGAGTTGGCGTTCAACCATTTCAGCCCTGGTCAATTTTTGGATCTTTAGTGGAGCGGAGGGAGTAGTGGGATTTACTGGTTTAGTGCAAGGTATAAAGGAGGGTTTCCGGTTTTGAGAAGATACAACCTGTTGTGCTTCTTTAACTCTTTTAGAAGCCTCCACCCAACTCTGAGGCTAATCCATGAGGACATGGGCCTGAATCTTATCCTTGAGGCCACTGATAAAACACTCTCAGAAAAAGGCATCAAACATGCCCTTTGTCTGAAAAGCTAGGTGCTCAAAAGCAACTATAAAGTATTCTACTGTGCCTGATTGTTTCAACTTTTTCAAATGGCCCAAATGGTTGGTTTCACTGTCAAAGCATTCATAAAGCTCTTCCACAATGTGTGTCCAAGAAATATACCCATGATGAGAAGTTTTTGTCCATTTCCACCATTGCCAACGTTCTTGATCTAGATGGAGAACACCATACCGGAGTTTGGCCAAGTCATCTTTAATGTCGTATCAAGAGAAATAATGTTCCATTTGGGTTACCCAACCAGTGGGATCCGAGCCATCAAATTTGGTCACATCCACCTGCGGAAAGCGTAGGTCACGTTGAAAGTGATGGTGTTGAAAGTTATGGGAATGAGAGCAATTTTTTGCTTCAATATGTGGAGGTGGGTCAGATAAAGGGTTATCTGTAGGCATATGAAGCTTGGTGCAGAGTGTCGAAATGAAAGATTCAAGCTCGGTAGTCAGGTCTTGTTTGATTTCCTCCATTAAGGACTGCATGGTTGTATTGATGGTGGCAACATTGGCACTGAGTTGTTTCACTTCTTGTTGGGTCTCGGTGAAATTAAATTGCAAGGTATTGAAGCGAGCTTCCCATTCTTGGCTACGGGTATGGGCCATGATGACGAGGGAACCGAAATGGGGTGGGTGGGGTCAATTTTTTTTCCAAATAATGATATGTATGAATGTGATAAGAGAGAAGAGATGAATCCAATGGAATAGGTCTCAAATAATGGTGCAAATTTTTAATTTTTATTTTTTTTTAACACCTGCGAAGTTATACTTTGATCTGAAGAATACTGTAGTGATGAAATGCCCAAATGCTTAACCAGGAAGAAATGTGTAATGATTTGGCAACCCGGACACAGTTGTGTGGCAATAGATCTTGTCTGTTTTAATTTGTTTATGTTTCTTTCCCTAAGGGTTAGGTATTCAAGGGTTCTACAGACAAGGGTTTTCCCTGTGCTATAGCTCTCTGATATACGTGCGGGGTCCAACAATAGTACTCAGCCCAATATCTCAGGGCACTAACTAAGGAGGCTAGACCATGCCCTTAGCCGTACTACCCGACTACCCAGGTACTAGAGAGTATCTTCTCGAGTGTTGTTCTCGGTGGCACTATAGCAGTCAAGCAACTAATCAGTTTATCTAAAGAGGGCTTCAGGTAGTCTAGGTCGATCCGTACACAAGTGTTGTCTAATGCGCTACCACTTGAAGGGGTACCAACAGGGGTTACAAGGGTGGCCAAAAGATGTGCACTTAAGTACCACTTGTATTTCCTGCATGCATGAATCCCTCAACCATAGGTTTCTGCACGTAATGACAGATCTCTGTGGCTTAAAGAATCCAGAATACGTCTCTACCCTGAAAAAAATTTAACCCACAATTTATGCCGAGGAAAGTGATCTGATACCACTTGTAATATACCAGATATAAAAAGCATGCAAAACAAAAATAAAATGCTAGAAATGGAAGAATAACAACAATATAACCATAAAAATCACCATAATAACAATGAAATGATATAAGAATAACAACAGAAATAACACTTTGATTCTGAGAGAAATTTTCACAGGCCTCTTCGAGGGGGCAACCTCTAGTCAAGTAGAGCTCTATTACAATAATATCTAAGCTAGGGTTCTCATACCCTCAACTCCTATTTATACTAAATACGTATATCAAACGAAGCATATGTTGTTTGTGGAGCTTGATTATCTTCCTGATTCAAAGGTCCTTGCTTTCAGCCGTGTTTATACCCCATAAAGTATTTACACCCCAAACTTATGTACACTCTTCCATGTGGGGGAGTGCAGAAGGGGGGTACCCCCTTTGCGGGGTCTGGGGGGCTATCCCCCTGGCTAGGGGGTCTGGGGGCAAGAAGGACCCCAACAAGGGTTCGGGGGTGAAGCCCCTGAAGGAAAAATTGCTTTGTAAATGTATATTGTAATTTCATTGTAAATTTGGACCGTTCATTATAAGGTCGCAGATCTAACGGTAGAGATTATGTTAGGGTTTTTTTCCCTAGAAGGAAACCCTCTTTTATGAGGGAAATGTATTGAGGCTATGGTTGATGGCGAATATGGTATTCTGAGGGAGGAGACTATGAGAGAAAGAAGAGGAAGTTACAGCGGGTTTTGTTGTAGGTTGTATGCCTTCATATGATGGATAATAATAAAGGAAGGACCTGGAAATTTCTCTTGTGGATGTAGCCCACACTGGGTGAACCGTGTAAATCTGTGTCTCTATTGTATTATGTATATTCTGTGTTTTGTTTTCGCATTTCTTTTATTTTATTGCTCCACAGTCCTGTTTTTCTAACAACTAGTATCAGAGCGAAAAGGTAACTCGCAGGAAAAGAGGGTTCCTGGTTCAAGTGGGAGCAATGTTGGAAGATGGAAAATTTAGGGTTGAGAAATTTAATGACCAAAACTACCAGTTATGGAAGATGCATATGGAACATTACTTATATCAGAAGGATCTATTCCTACCATTGGGTGGAGTATCAAAGAAGCCGATGACCATGAAGGACGAAGAATGGGAGATTCTTGACAGAAAGGCTCTAGGAACGATACGGCTGAGCCTGACAGCGTCGGTGGCTTTCAATATTTCCAAAGAAAAGACAACAAAGGGTTTGGTGGATGCATTGGCCA
>JASDQU010102056.1:203572-221559 GCA_032191745.1 Picea mariana
TTCATGAAACAATCTAAATGTTCTTTTGGCGCCTCAGAAGTCGAGTACTTGGGTCATATGGTAGGAAAGGATGGCGTTAGTGTGGATCCTAAAAATATTGAAGCTATGCAAGACTGGCCTCACCCAAAGAATCTCAAAAGCTTGCATAGATTTCTAGGATTAACAGGTTATTATCGCAAGTTTGTTAAGAATTATGGAAAGATTGCAGCACCTCTCACTTCACTCCTAAAAAAGAACTCTTTCACTTGGACTCTAGTAGTTTCTCAAGATTTTCAAACCTTGAAGATGGCCATGTGCACCACTCCAATCCTGGCCCTTCCTGATTTCACAAAGACCTTTGTCTTGGGATGTGATGCTTTAGGGAAAGGACTTGGTGTTGTCCTTATGCAATAGGGTCAGCCTTTGGCCTTTACCAACAAGCAACTATCTGAAAGAAATTTGGGCAAGTCAATCGATGAAAAGGAAATGTTGGTTGTTTTGAATGTCATTCATTTATGGCACCCTTATCTATTGGGGCAACACTTCCAAATTAAGACAAACCATCAAAGCCTCAAGTATTTTCTGGAACAATGCATTTCCTCCTCAGAGCAACAAAAATGGGTGACTAATCTCTTTGGATATGATTATGATATCATTTACGAGAAGGGAAAAGACAATGTGGTTGCGTATGCACTTTCCCAAAAATATGAAGATGATGTATCCCTTTTTTCTCTTTCCTTCATTGTACCAAATTATCTCCAAGACGTTCACTGGGAATGGCTACACAATCCCAAAAGTTTGCATCTGATCCAACAATTGCAGTCCAATGCTCCAACTTCCCCAGGGTACTATTGGCTCCATGATGAGCTTCGATACAAATGCCATTTGTATTTAAGTAAACAATCAAAACTTAAATCCACGGTACTTTATGAGCTTCATGCTACACCCACTGCTGGGCACTCCAGGTTTACCAAAACCTATGACAGGGTCAAAATTTCTTTTTTATGGGATCGTATGAAACAATACATTCATAATTTTTTCGTCGAATATGATGTGTGTCAATGCAACAAGGGAGAAACAGTCAAATCTCCAGGCACACTACAACCGTTTTCGATTCCACCTGCTATTTCGAGGGATATCTCTATGGATTTTATTATAGGCTTACCCAAATCGGGAAATAAATCAGTCATCATGGTGGTTGTTGATATCCTTTCCAAGTATGATCATTTTTGTGCTCTTCAAAACCCATTTACATCATCCACGATGGCTCAACTTTTCATGGATCAAGTCTTCAAGCTTCATGGCACGCCACATTCTATTTTTTATGATCGCGACACAACTTTTACTAGCAATTTTTGTCAAGAACTGTTCAAGCTACAAGGCACCCAATTGCATCTCAACACATCTTATCATCCCCAGACTAATAGACAAACAGAAGTTTTCAACAAGTGTTTGGAAACATATTTGAGGTTTTTTTCCTCGGAAAGGAAAAATTAGAGGGCTCAATGTTTACCCCTAGCTGAATGGTGGTACAACACTTCATACCATACAACTACATGCATGACTCCTTTTGAAGTGGTGTATGGACAAACTCCCCCTTCAGTTCTCTCATACTTACCTAGTGTCTTGAAGGTCTAGGTGGTTTACCAAATGCTTAGCGTTCGAGAGGCTATTCTCCGCACCCTCAAAGAGAATTTGGTCATGGCATAGAATCACATGAAGCAACAAACAAATCAAGGTCACTTTGAACTTCAATTTTCAAAAGGGGATCATGTGTTCCTTTGACTGCAACCTTACAAGAAAAATTCCCTCAAGGCCAAGCATTGTCAGAATCTAGAGCGCAAATGTTATTGTCCTTATACCATTCTCAAGCGTGTGGGACAGGTTCCTTATCAATCATCTTTGCCCAATCATTTTAAGATACATCCTGTTTTTCATGTTTCATGCTTAAAGAAGGTGATTGGAACTAAGTTCCAAATTCAATCCAACCTTCCCGAGTTAGACGAAGAAGGATCCATTTGGCTACAACCACAAGAATTTTTGGACTAGCGTGAGCATCACTTGCATCAGAGAACCATCAAGGAAGTGTTAGTCCAGTGGAAAGATACAACTCTAGAAAATGCCACTTGGGAACCAGCTACCATTCTGCAACAATTTCCACATCTCAAGCCTTGAGGACAAGGTTGTTTTTAAGGGGGAGGACATGTTAGGGTCCTAACCCGCACAAAGGTAGAACAATATATTCGGATGTAATAAAGGTCAACATTAATAAGTCCTTGCAATACAATATAATAAGTCGAATGTAAGAAGACCTAATAGAAGATTCCTCTTCTAGAAGGATGTTCCTCTATATGCTTCTTTTGATAGACATATTTAGTATAAATAGGAGTCGAGGGTATGAGAACCCTAGCTTGGATATTATTGTAATAGAGTTGTGCTCAACTGGAGGTTTCCCCCTCGAAGAGGCCTGCAAACATTTCTCTCAGAATCAAACTGTTATTTCTGTTCTTATTCTTATATCATTTCAGTGTTATTGTGGTGATTGTTTTGGTTATATTGCTGTTATCTCGCCATTTCTAGCATTTTATTTCTGTTCTGCATGATTTTTATATCTGTTATATTACACTGAACTAAAGATCAAAATTGAAGAGATGATGGATAAGCAGTATATCAAACCTAGTGTGTCTCCATGGGGATAAACATTCTTGTTAATTAAAAATCAATATGGAACCTTTATAGGATGCATTGATTACAGACTACTTAACAAGAAGAAAATTCAGAACAAGTATCCTTTACCCTACATTGATGACTTGTTTGATCGAGTTGGAAGATATAAGATATTCTCTAAGATAGATTTATGGTTTGGATACCATGATTTTAGGATTAAACAATAATAAATTCATAAAATTGCTTTTAGAACTAGATATGGACACTATGAGTTTGTAGTGGTACATTTTGGTTTAACATACACTCCTGCTACATTTATGTGTTTTATGAGCAATGTGTTGAGAAAATATCTAGACAAGTTTGTAATCATATTCATAGATGAAATTATGATTTATTAAAAAACCAAAGAGGAACATGAAGAACACTTAAGAATGGTCTTGCAAAGACTTAGGGAGCATCAATTATTCGTAAAGTTTAGTAAATGTGAATTTTATCAGGATAAAGTACAGTATTTGGGGCATGTAATTTTAGGAGAGGGATTTCAGTTGACCTAGAAAAGGTCAATGAAATCCTAGATTGGCCAGTGCCAAAGGATGCATCATATGTCTGATATTTTATTGGTAATATAGGGTATTATCATAGGTTCATAGAGGATTTTTCAAAGTTTGCTTATCCAATAACCACTGGAGCTGAGCACAAACATTGTTTCAGATATTCGAATGCTCATTGCTTATCCTTCCCTCACACTAACTTGGCCCTACCACCACCCTTGTTCACCTGGTTGAGGGCTCAAGAAATATGGGAGAATACCAACATGAACCATCGGTAAAGATTGGCAAGTCCTAAGAAGCTTCGAAGCTCGGTCAATGTGGTCGAGGCTGGCTAGTCACGGATGAATTGGGTCTTCGCTGGATCAACATGTAACCCATGGTCATCAATAATGTAGGTATTGGACCCTGTTCATGCCAAAAGAGCATTTTTCCAAGTTGGCATAAAGCTTGTGCTGCTGCATAGTGGTCAAAACCTGCGGAATATGCTGCATGTGATCCTCCCATGTTCTTCTGAATATGAGGATGTCATCCAAATATACTGCCACAAAGGAGTTGGTGAAGGGTCTCAATACATAATCCATCAACCTCATGAAAGTGGTTGGTGCATTTGTTAAGCCAAAGGGAATAACTAGCCATTCGTAGAGACCTTCCTTAGACTTGATGGTTGTCTTCCAAACATCTGTTGGTTCGATGGGAACCTGGTGGTAGTGAGACTTTAGGTCAATCTTGCTGAAGAAATTTCCCCCTTGAGTTGGTCAAGAAGGTCATCAATACTGGGAATGGGGTAGAGATTGATGACTATGATTTTTTTTAAGCCTCTGTAATCAGTGCAAAGTCACCAAGTCTCATCCTTCTTCTGCACCAGTACAATTGGGCTTCTGCAAGGGGAGGCACTGGATATGATGTGCCCCTTTTGAAGAAGCTCTTGGATATGATGCATGATTTTGTAATTATCCATCAATGAGAATCAATAGACTGGTCCATTAGGTAGAGGTGCGTCGGGGGTCAGATCAATTAGATGCTTGACTTGGCAGTGTGTCGTTACCCCTGTAGGTGAGATGCAGATGTCTTTGTATTCTTCCACGATCCCATCTATTTTCTTCTACTACAAATAAAGGCGTTGTGTAGAGGCCATGGATGTGGCAGAAATATTCTGCTTACTATGAGAAGGGATCACAAATAAGACAAACTTCCTGGTCTGTGAAATGACCTTACGACACTGCTTAGCAGAGATTAAATAAATAACAGTAGGTGGTGCCACCAATGGGATCCTGTACAATTGTCTACCCAAAGTAATAATAACACTGTGGGGTATAGAATCATACACAACATAACGCTTCCACAAATATGGTTGTCCTAAAAGAAAATCAAAAAATTCAAGGGGAGCAATATCACATAGTACCTCATCTTTGAAAGGTTTGATGCCATAGGACAGACAACACTATTGGCTGACATAGAGATCTATTCCTTGATGAAGCTAGTCGATGGTGTAGGGTTGTGGGTCTGGTGTCATTGGCAGGTTCATCCGCTTGAGGAAATCTACTAAAATTAGGTTCTTCTGACTACCATTGTCGACAATGAAGTGAATTGGATCCCCTTTGACCCACATTTGTGAGTGAAAGAGGCGTTCCCCTTCCTTTGGTTCTTCTGGTTCGTTTGGTCAGACTTTGGTGGTAGCGATTGTGGCACTGGGTTCAACATCGATAATTCACTTCCCTCCTTCAGGATTTGACTGAGAATCAGAGTCAGCCTCTAACTCGGAAACCTTCATCTCGACCACGAGTGACTTCTTGGAGTGACATTCGTCGGTGTTGTGCCAAAGAATTTTATGGTACTCACACCATTTTCCTGTGTCCTTCTTCATCTTCTCGTTTCCCTTTTTGTGTAGTGGCTTGGACAGATTGTCCTGAAGGCAGCCATTGTGACCTGGTCCCTTGCTGTGTGGGTTGGGGTTTCCTTTTCCCTACTTCGGCTATGAGGGGTTTTTATATTCAAACTCTCACCATTTCTACTTAAATTTATGCTCGATCTTGACAACGTATCTATAAGATGTTCCCAACGAGGCGATGTATAGGAAATCCATTTATGTTTGAATGTATCTATGAAAAAAATTGTGGTATTTGAGCACTAGATGACGCTCATAATATTTGATACCCATTTGTTTGTGGAGGGTATGGAAAATATTGGTGATTTCTAGTACTGTCTTGTCCCTTTCTTAACATAGTGTGGTCCATCTGGTGTATTGGTCCTCGTAGCTTCCAACAGGGTAGTATTTTTCTTTAATCGCATTCTAGAAGGAATCCCATGTAGGATCCACCACAAAAATTGTAGATTCCTCCAGGACCCTTTTATCAGAGTAAGTATCTGACTAGTCTTTAACATGAGGAATGACCTTGAGGAGTGAAAAAGTGATATTTTCTCGATCGAAAAAATTGTGGACCGAAAGATATCCTTCGAGTAGATTTAACCATTTATCTACAACATCTGCATCCATCAGTCCTTCAAATAATGGAATATCAAAATTTACGTGTACCTTGAAGGGGGTTGTATGGCCCCCTGATGAAGATGTTTCTCCTGTGGGAAACTATCGAAGGATTTGCATGAAGTTGTCCATCATTTCATTCCTTTGTCACGCGAGGGCTTCCTCGAGAAACATGTTAATAGGATCTCTGGCTCCATTTTATTTCTTTTTGTCTCCCATGGGTTGGTTTAGAGATCAGTAAGACTGATCTAGTAATGGATCTATTGGTTCGAGTCCCAACTTCTTGTACCCATACCTTGTCGGGGACATGCACAAAGAAAAATAAATGAAGAGAAGACCTCTTTGATACCACTGATACAGATTTAAGAGAGGAAAAAACTAATTAACATAATGAATACCATACACACAGAGATAGGAAGAATAACACAAATATTCAATGAACAATATCTTCTATTAAATAATGAAATAGGTTGAAACTGTAAAACTGCAGAACTGAAACTTGCTCGAATGGTGGTAGCTATCTTTGAGAAGATATGTGGTTGTTACATGCATCCTTCTAAGCATAATGGATTACAATGAGGCTCCAGAGGCCCTTTTCATATTACTCATGAATGCAAAAACCCTAGACATCCAAAAACCTAACCCTAGAAGGTGAAACACCAAAAGTCATGTGGGCCATATGGGTAAGTTGGTGTAATTTGGTACCTCAAATTCCTAGTTTCGTAACTTTTTCATACGACCTCCGTTTCAGGTGTGTTATAGCCCATTGGAAAGGTCTTTCATAGAAATACACATTCTTCCATCATATTGTGACTTCATCTACAATCTAATTGTGGCGAGTCAAGAAAATAACGTTGAGGGCCCCAAAATAGCCCTGGAAGTACAAAAATATGTGCTGACATGAAAACATACAAAATAAGCCAGTTAAATTAGGTGAGAGGCCACCCATATCCACCTGGAGAATGTGTGAGGCTTCAGACAGGCCCAAAAGTGTATAAATCACAATTATAAAGTAGTACAAAAAACCATGCTGAATCGAAAATGAACACGAGGAGCCAGTTGGAATAAGTGGGTGGCCACCAATATCCACCTGGATCAATATGCACCTTGATTAAAAAACTCATGTTTGTTTGGCTATCCGACCTGGGGTTATAGCTAGGCACACAACTCACTGTTGTATCCATTCCCCAATGCATCATTATTAAAGATCCTTAACTCAAACATGCACTCACTAAGTATCAAACTAAGTGTGAACTCGAGTTCTATGGGTGACTGTGAAATTTAGTGTGAATTGAGTGTGAACTTGAGCTCACTGAGTGAGTTTGAACTCGAGTTCTATCAAATATGATGAACTCACCTTTTGGTTCCACCTGAATCACATTCCAATTTACAATATGAGTTACATCATGTACATACTTCTTTAGCAATGAAACATTAAATACATCGTGTACTTTTAAATTAGTTGCTAGTGAAAGTTGATAGGCCACAAGCCCCACTCTGGTAAGTACTTCAAATGGTCCACAATACTGTGGTGCCAACTAGGTAGTCTTTCCTAATTTTATTGAACTATTTTTGGGTTTGAATTTAAGATAAACATGCTCTCCTACAGTGAATTATGTATGTGTTCCTTTCAAGTCTACAAAACTCTTCTGTCTATCCTATGCACTTTTCAAAATTTTCTTTTCTTTATAAATAATTGTTTCCATTTCTTTTAGCATATCTAGGCCCAAGGTAGCTTTTCAACTGGCGTGTTCCAGCTAATAGGTGTTTGACACTTCTTTCCATACATCACTTCAAAGGGACTCATTTTTAATGATTTATGATAACCATTATTATATGCAATCTCAACTAGATGAAGGTATTATTCCCACTTTATCGGGAAATCCATCACATACATCCACAACATATCCTCTACAATTCAGTTAGTCCTTTTGTCTTGATCGTTAGTTTGAGAATGATATGTGGTGCTAAAATTCAATTCAATGTCCAAACCACTTAACAAAGTCTTCCAAGAATTTGAGGTGAACTTTGTATCCCCATCTAAAATGATATTTTTTGGCAAACCATGCATTCTAAAATTTTCCTTCATGAAAATATATGCAATGTTTACGGCCTTGTGAATTGATTTCAATGGAATAACATGTGCAACTTTAGTTAGTTTGTCTACTACTACCATTATAGAGTCGTTTTTCTTCCTAGTTGTATGTAGTCCTGTAATGAAATCCATACTAATCACTTCCCATTTCCACTCAAGAATAGGTATTAGATGCAATAATCCAGTTGGGTGACGGTATTAAGATTTAACCTGATGGAACTCAAGACACCTGACAAGATATTCAACTACATATTTTTTCATTCCAACCCAAAAATATTATTTCTTCAAGGTTGTTATGTTATTTTGATAACCTGGGTGACCTAAATAAGGTTTCTTATGTACTTAAGCTAGTATCAAATCCTTTAATTTAGTTCTTTTTGGGACATAATTATATTTTTGTACTGCGCTAAACCTTCCTGATTGCATTTGAATTTACTGTCTCCTCATTTGATGTGTTATTCTGAAAATTTTCATGTATTTTTCTATAATTTTTCATCATTTTTTGTCATTGATTTAACTCTATGTTTCAAATCAGTTTGTATGTTACAATTGAAAATTGCATTTAGTTTTCTTCTAAGTGCATCTTCTATCTTGTTTTCCTTTCCTTTAATGTGTTTTAATTCAAAATCATACTCACTTAGGAAGGCTAAACATATTTCTTGTATTTCATTTAAGGTCGGTTGATCGAAAAGATAGTTAAGGATGATATTATTAGTTTTTAATAGAAATCTCCTACCCAACAAGTAGTGTTGCCACATTTTTAAAGCATCCACAATAGCAGTTAATTCTAGATCATGTGTTGCGTATTTATTTTCATGAAGTTTCATCTTTCATGATTCATAAGAAATCACATGGTCATCTTGTAACATTACTCCTCCTAATCCCTCCAATGAAGCACTGGTATAGACCACAAAGTCCTTGTGTGGGTCTGTGATATTCAAGATAGGTGTTGTTTTTAACAATTCTTTTAGCTTTCTCAAGGCTTGCTTAACATTTTTTAGTCCATTTGAATCTGATCCCTTTCTCTGCAAGGAGGTACTCTCCTTGCCCGATCTGCAACAACCATTCGATATTGAGACTGATGCATTTGACTATGTTATGGGCGTAATTCTCACTCAGCACTAGCATCCAGTGGCATACCATAGTGAGACACTCTATGATACTATCCAAAAATACCCTATCTATGACAAGGAAATTTATTCCATTGTATAAGCCTGTTGTCAATGGAAACATTACATTCTGGGGACAGGGACGATCATACACACATGGGAAATTGCAGAACGACCGCCATTAGAAGTGGTCCACCTACCTGCAATAGTTCCATCTCAGCATCAATTATAAGATAGGTATCTCCTATTGTGTCTCTAACTGACTCAGTTGACTACTTGTGGTTGCACTTACCACTGTTCTCCATTCCTATGGACATGAAACATCAGAGTCGCCCCAACTTTACCAGCAAGATCCGTATTTCACCACCACATATCAACTCTTGGGTACATGGGCCATTGTCACTGATTTTCACATTCAGGATGGAATCTTATGCCACCTAGGCCATCTTTGTGTTCCTACAAGTGAGCGTGAAAATATGATTTGGGAAGCCCACTACAGTCGAGTGGTAGGAAATTTTGGCATAGAGAAAATTGTGGTCGTCCTTCAGAAACATTTTTATTAGCCAAAAATTCACCAGGACGTCAGCAAGTATATCATATCTTGCACTTTATGTGCCATTGCCAGGCCAACCATCAAGAATAAAGGCTTATACACCCCTCTTCCTATTCCCTAGAAACCATGGGAATCCATCTCCATGGATTACATGTCTAGTTTGTTGTCCACCAAGCACGAAAATGACTATGTTTTTTTGGTCATTGACTGGTTTTCAAAGATGGCCATCCTCATAGCCTGTAAGAAGAATGTCACAATGGAAGATAATACCAGGATCTTCTTTGAACGCGTTTGGGTTCACTTTGGTATACCACAAACCATCATATCTGATCGAGAAAACAGGTTCCTCAACACCTTTTGGTTGAGTTTCCGGTCTCTGTTGGACACCAAGCTCACAAAATCCACTTTCTTCCACCCCCAAACCGATGGCCAAACCGAGGTTGTCAATCGAATAATTGTTGACATCTTGTGCATGTACAATTATAAGAATCCTCGTACATTGGACGACAGTCTCTCATATGTCCAAGACAATTACAACAGGGCTCTCCATAGTTCCACTGGCCATAGCCCATTTCAGGTGGGTCTAGGATTCGAACCTTTGGGACCCATTGATGTTGCATTTCCTCTTACCACTGCACAAGAAGGCTCTTCCCCTAATTAGTCTGCGATAAACAAAGCCACCAGATTCATTGAGGAGATTTAGCACATCCGCCAACAGGTCCAGAATATTTTGCAGAAATCCCATGCTAAGTACAAGCAACGCCATGATAAACATAGGGTACCACACAAGTTTCATGTGGGTGACAAAGTCTAGTTACATTTGTAGAAGGAGTGTCTCACCAGGCCCCATCGAAATCTTCGACCACTTCATTATGGGCCTTACACTATCACTAAGGTTTTGGGTAGCAATGCTTTTGAGCTCAACACTCCACCCTTCCTTGGTCTGCATCCAATATTCAATGTGGACCTCCATTGGCCATATTTTCCACCATTATTGGACACCTATGAGACTGTCCAACAACTAACACCAATAGAGCTCAACCTTCACTACATGGAACAAACATCCACTGATTAGATAGTGGAAACACATGTCAAGGGCACTCGCCAGCAACAAATCTAGATTTATCAGGTTGTTAAGGCAGGGCAACTCCTACACCAAGGCAAGTGGCTCACCTGGTGCCAAATCCAGCAAAGGTTTCCTCACCTGATGTGGGAACTCAATGCAATGGAGACCATTGCTTCCTAAGGGTGGAGGATTGATCTAGGTGGATATTGGTTGCCACCCACCTATTCCAAATGGCTCCTCATGTCCATTTTTTATTCAACACATCTTTTTGTACTACTTTATAATTGTGAGTTCTACACTTCTGGGGCTGTCTGAAGCCTCACATATTATCCAGGTGGATATGGGTGGCCTCTTGCCTAATCCAACTGGCTTATTTTGTATGTTTTCATGTTAGCACATCTTGTTGTACTTCTAGGGCTATTTTGGGCCCCTAAACCTTTTTTTTCTTGACTTGACACAGTCAAACTGTATATGGAGTTAGAGTATAACAACAAAATGTGTATTTTTCTGAAATACCTTTCCAACAAGCTATCACACAACTAAAACAGAGGTTGTATGAAAATGTTACGACCCTAGGAAGTTGAGGTACCAAATTACACCAACTTACCAATAGGGCCCACATGACTTTTGGCGTTTCACCTTCTAGGGTTAGGTTTTTTGATGTCTAGGGTTTTGGAATTCATGAGTAATATGAAAAGGGTCTCTGGAGCCTCATTGTAATCCATTCTTCTCAGACGGATGCGCATAGCAGCCACATATCTTCTCAGAGATACCACCATTCGAGCAAGTTTCGGTTCTGAAGTTTTATAGTTTCAACCTATTTCGTTATTTAATAGAAGATATTGTTCATTGAATATTTGTGTTATTCTTCCTATCTCTTTGTGTGTGGTATTTAGTCTATTAATCAGTTTGTTCCACTCCTAAATCCAGATCACACACGGAGGTATTCCTCTATGGAAACATTTTGGATACCCTGTATGATCGTTTCCTTTTAAGAATATGTTAAAACCTAGTGTGGGAGCAACAAATTAATAATTCTTTGAATTGGTTAAGCATGGTAAAGATATAGTAATTTAATGGTAGAGGACGAAATCAAATTTACATATAGGTGTAAAATTTGTTAAATGAGAGAATATTACCTTTATAGTTTTGTGAAATGGGTTAAGTTCTCATAGATGAAGAAAGTATCTACAGGTAACATAAATATATACATTAGCTTGCAAAGATCCCAATGAATAAAATTATAACCATAATTGTTAATGGGAAGAAGAATAATACCCATTGAAAAGAGGATATGTTGTTGATTATGGCGATCGAATCAAAGTAAGAATCATTATATGGGATTGGATAGAAAGAATCCTTATCTTGTCATGGTATCACCATGACAATTAGATAACAATATGAATCTGAATATAAGTAAATATACTTTTTAATCACTTTATGTAAAAGATATGTTAAAATTGTACCAACATGAGATCATGTTTATCAAGATTTATAATAAAAAGAAAAATTCATTGAAATTGGTGTCATTACAGTATTAGGGGTATAAAAATGAGTATCTAGTAAAGATAGAGTATGTCTAGTAAAAATGCATGTTTTTTTAATTGGATAGATGAATTAGGAGGGGGGATTCAACATAAGGATTTTGCAAGGAATTTTTTAATATTTAGTGAAATATGGGGTATTCTTTAAGATCCCATGAATGCACTTGCTAGGTCACAAGTTCATGGAGTGAAGACCCTGTGCAACCAAGTAAGTTGTTACAAATGATATACCACATGTTAGAAAGGAGAAAGGGGGTCCATTTTTTTTACTCTTGCCTCAAAATGTGTGCTAACCCCAAAATCTTTTTTTTTCATATAAAAGGCTTCAACATGGTCGCATATTAAAAAATGAAAAATTTTAAAATATAAAAAAAAAATGAAACTTTATACGCTTGAGGTTTGATCTCAGTTAGTCTACCCAGAAAATGCAAGTTTGATACATGTTCCTGATTTGTTGAGATCACACAAGGCGCAATGTAAAGAGAATACCTAGATAAAAAAGGGAGCAATCTAGAAAAAAATGAAATGAAATATTGTCATAGTGTGAAAGATATTTTAAAAATTAAAATTAAATTGTAAACATCTGAATCTGAGATCAATGGTCATATCTTGGGAAATCCAAAACCCTTTCAGGTGAAAGGAAATATATTTACCAATTATAATAATGCTCTAGATGCATTGGAATGGTTCTCCTAGCCCAAAAAATGCTAAAAAAATGGAATCAAGAAGTATTTTGATGGATAAAGAAACACAAGTTTAGGATCTCAATCAACAATGGGAGAAGGTCTTCATATGGGCTATAATACCATGTTCAAGAAACATGGTATGTCCACACAAATCAAACATCTTAAGAAAACCTTTCACACAAAATAGATCAATGATCATTACACCAACTTATTATTTGGTTAAAAACCTCAAAGAGAGAAACACTCCATGGCCCCAACCAAAGAGAACAGTTGAGGTAATATATTAATTCAAAAGGAAAATAATTTTCAAATGCATTTCTCACAATTGATCATCAACAGACAATTCTCCATACTTTTAAAATTAATATCATTGACCAATCGAGTGTTAAGCCACATATCAATATATAGTCATTATTATCAATAAGAAGTTGAATTGTTGGATCACTTTATGTCTATAACATAATCATGACCATCATATTAGATAATTACAAATGCACAATAAAGAAACACATTTTACCTAAACACATATTAGACCAAGTTGATCTTAAGTAAATCTTAAGCGTTTAAATATCCTAACACCTGGTTATTCCTTTTCTTTTAAGTTTCAATTTCATTGGCACTTTAAATATATTCTTCCTGTCTAGAATTTTGAGTATGGTATGTTTCTTATTCAAAGTTTGTGTTGTTCTTAATCTTATGTTTGAAGAGGCTGGACAACTAATGAAAAAATGCATAGAACAAGTGGAACCAATGGTGATAGAGAAACACACTTCTTTGATGACTCGATTGATGAAGCCAATAGAAAAGTTATCCAACTATTTTAATGATTTCACTATTTCATGTCTTACAGTCATCAAAGAACATTAAAATAAAAGGTTGTTAGAGGATAATATAGGTTCCTTGACAGTATTCTAGGTATGGTGTTCAAAGAGGAGAAGCACTCGAGATTGAAAAAGGTTATAGATGTACCTATTTGTCAATTTAGTGGATTTTTTATTGTAGGGGGAGTGTTGGAAATGAAATCTAGCATCCACCTAACTACGTAAAATGAAATAATTTAACACAAAATTGAGGTTCAACACTAAAATATAACTAGTCTATTAATTCTTAGGCTTCAGAACATTACATACAATATTCAATGGATACTAGTGATTACAAAACTTTATGTCAATGAACTTGTCAAATGTTAAATGCATTAAAAATGCCATCTCATCTTACTCTCAACTTTGCTGCAATGATTTCATAAAAAAAGTTCATGGGCTTCATATTTTCTCTTCATAATACTATCTGAGCTTTGAAATAGAAATATTTGTCTTCTCATCTCTCCACCTTTAAAATCAAACAACAATAATAATGCACCCTTCTTTTTCTTCTCAAAATCATTAAGTCCTAAAACTACTTCCTATTATCACATAAAGTTGTCAAGGGCTGTAGGTGTGTATCGATATACCCATTTTTGTAACCTTGCCTGGTCTCTCTATCTTTCGCTAGCCAGGTCTTCGAATCTTTCCCTTTTGTTGTTTGAACGACCTGGTTTCCCTTGAAGTTTTTCATGAAAGGCCTTGGCCTGAATCTCTACGCTTTACCCTAAATCTAAACACTTATCTCTTTTTTGTCTCGGTCATTGATATTTATATTTTCCCAAGCTTGCCACCACTCGCCCAGGCCTTTGTTTACAAATTTCGTAGCCATAAACATTAATTCAAAAAGGTTGAGAAAGTTTTAATATGGTCTGTGGATCTCATTAGGAGAGATCAACGGTGGGAAATAATCATGGGAATCAAGAGTTCAAAATGTTTCTAAGTGGTTCGTCAAAAGGTCTGAACTCCCGAAACCCCAAATCAGTAGGGGTCGTCTGATCTAGCACGATAGGTGGCACCAGATCAACATTTCGATGACTCATAGAGCGGAAAATTCAAAGGGAAGAATCACGAGGAATCATGAAGGGTGAACTCGCAAGTCAATCCCATTCGTTGGATCAACGAAATCATGGACTATCGATCTGAGGAAAGCGCGAAATAGAAAATCGGGAGAAGGGAGGTGAGTATTCCTTCAACTTCCTGAGATGTGAAATCTCGATATGCACCTTTTGAGTAAGTGCTTGGTCACAGCCGTAGGTCATATCAATGAAGGATGGGTCCACAAGGGAGCTTAGCAACCACAACACTTGTATTGATCATAGGGGAAGATTTGCAGAGCCTCGAGGTGTCAATATTGACTTGAAGAAGTCGTAGGCATCACCTGAAAGCATTCATGGGTGTCAGGCGTTGTCCTGATCCCAATGAAAGAAGTTATTGAAGATAGGGCTGACAATTGAGACCTTGTCTCGCCCCATAAATGGTAAGATTTGAAGAGAGAAACCATGAAGGTAGACTGTCCAATCAAAGTTTCATCCTGGATGGTTTTTTCTGTAAAAATCATAACTGATTCGGGCTCAGGTCTAACATGAGAAGACCTACACAGTTTGATAGAGTGGTCATTGACTGGAAACTTTGAATGCAGGGGCCCTATCACGCTTCTGGTGGTTGCAAGAATTCTCAGTATATATATCTAGTTTTGATATTTTTTGAAGGTCAAATGGTTGAGATAGGCTCTCTGCTATTGTAATATTTTTATGAAGAACACTGGTTCTCTAGTTATGTATTTGTTTTTAGACTTCTTGATTAATATAAGTCAACTTTATTACTCCATCTTATTTTCCTCTAATACTGAAAGTGTCCATGATCGAATGATTCACATGGATTGTTGTGACTATATTATGATGAATGTTTGATTATAGTGTTGTTATGATTCCTTTCAACTTCCTTGAAATTTGAATCCAAGAGGACCTTGCATTTAAGTTTTTCTTCCTTAGGTTGTTGTAAACTTGATGTTCATAGAAGACCTCTACATCTTTCTCAATAAAGCTTCCTACCACTCACCCTTACTCCAACTTACTGACTAAAGTTGATTCAAGACCTTAATAGTTGGTGCATGTTGGTCCAGATTATTGAGTTAGAATGTTATTATCACTGAGTCCTCTCCATTTGATCACTTAAAACTCAATTACACTTACACAAACTGACGGGTACTGGGCTTACCTCATAGGCAATATGGAGGTGACTTCTAGTGCTAACATTTATGGCACCATTTTCGAGGAACGAATTGAAGAAATTTCCCTGGGATAGAATGACAAGAAGATGTGATTTTGAAGGTGTATCAAATATCAATACGATTGAAGATTGCAATTTTCACCTGGCGACTCCACTGTTTCAGTTCTAACTCCTAAAGTTAGACACATGAGGTCTACTCCATAGCTTCCTCTAGCCACACTTGAAGCTGAAATAGAGGGAATTATCATAAAGGGAAAGACCACTCAAAAAGGTACCTCCACTGATGTACCAAGTTTTTATGATAATTTGCTTAGTCCCTCTTTAAAAACTCCAGTAACCGTTTCTAATTCTCCTATTATACAAACTGCTGGAGTTTCAAGAAATTTGAATTTTGGGAGTTTTCCTGTCGATTTCTCCCCTCCTATTCTTGGTTTGGAAGGAGAGATATTTGACACCCCTTTCTGCCCAAAAGTTGTGAAATGGAAGGAGAGATATTTGACCTTAGAATACTTTCCTACTCGAGACTTTACTACTCCTCCTCCTATTAGAGTTGTTGTAGTTACAGAAGGGGAAACCTCTGTTACCTATAGCCCCTCATATTTATCTCCTAACACTTATCCTTTTCCTTTTTTTTCCCACAAGAACAGCCTTAACCTCGCCTATCCAATCTCCATATCCTCTTGGTTCTCCTCCAGTTCACATCCAAATGGCAGGTGCTAATCCTCCTAGGAATAGGATGGCTGAGATATTGGCTGCTAGATATGCCGCCATGGTTTTACCATAGCCAATGAATTCTCTGCCATCCACAGACTACCTTAAGTACATGCCCCAGTTCAAAGGGGAGGGAGACGTGACTACAAAAGAGCACCTTGTATCCTTTTATATATTTGCAGATATTTAGGCCATTAAAAATGAAGATGTGTGGATGAGATTTTTTGTACAGAGCATTGATGGTGATGCTAGGGATTGGTTTAAGGACCTACCTCTTGGACCTATTTACATAATTGTTGCTCTAGATGATTCCTTCTTAAGACATTGGGGGAATAAAAAATATTTCCTTTATTATATTACAGAATTCGTGGAACTGAAGAGAGAAGAGGGGGAATCTGTTTCATACTTCTCGAAGAGATTTAATAAGATTTATAAAAAGATTCCCGCTGAAGTTAAACCTTCAGAAACCTCTACCAAGATGACTTATGCTAGTGATTTCAACCTTCATTTTTGCCTCCTATTGATAGAAAGAAGGGCTACCACCTTGGCTCATATGAAATATGTAGCTCTTGAAGTAGAATCCAATATACTAGTAGTTGACAAAATTAGGGGTAAAAATGATAGAGACAGAGGAAAAATTAGGTCTGAGATCTTGACTTCTAGTTCCTCTACTGCCCCACCCTCAAAAGGATGAAGTGACCAAGATACTAAAATCACTTTCTTCTAGAATGGAAAAGATAGAATTAGATGGAAAGAAGAGCTATAGGAATTCTCAAAATACTGAGAATAGGGGTAGTTTCAAGAGACCAACTAATGCCCCTCCGATCATCCAAAGAGATCAGAGAAACAAGGACATAGATGATCAGAAAATACAAACTCCTCTCCAAAATAACCTGGTTACTAATGAAGAGGAAGAGGAAGAATATATCGATCTGGATATCCATTTCCTTGGCGATACCTCTTCATCCCCTCATTTAACTCATTCTTCATATGAAGAGGCCCTCATGAATAATCAAATGAATGAGCTAAGAAAAGGAGAAAAGACCAATAGCAATCCTAATAGATATAACCTCAGATCAAAGAAGAAAGAAGCAAAGCCTGGCATTCCTAAGTGGCCTACTAGAGATGAGGAACCTACTAAAGAGATGATAGACAACAACAAAGAGAGGAAAGCACATAGTCCCCCACCAATGGTCAAAAGTCATATCCTAGAGGTGAAGGAGATTTTGAATCCTCACTCCTCTTTTAGCCTTGAGCATGAGATTCAAAAAATTAGAATCCCCATACCTCTTTCAGAATTAGTCAAGCACGAGGATCTCAAAAGGTGCCTTTCCAAAATGTTGCAGTCCGAACTCGTACCTCATTCAACAGACTCAGTTAACCTCCAAGATGAAAGGCCAAATTTCATACTAGGACCTTTGGTCAAGGATAGAGATGATTCCTCCCCTCCTT
>JASDQU010102056.1:232568-243021 GCA_032191745.1 Picea mariana
GTAAATACTTCATGGGGTATAAACACAACTGAAAGCAAGGACCTCTGAATCAGGAAGATAATCAGGCTCCACAACCAACAGGTGGTTGATAACGGTTTTGATCCACCATACCAGTGATGTTCATTTTGGAATGTGGTTTCATAGTTGATTACATACATGCGACTTGTGTGATATGGGAAAATAAAATTTCTTGACCTTTCAGTGTGGTTTATCAACATGTAGCTTGGGTTGTTCTTGTGTGAGTCCCCTTTCATATCCAATGCTTTGTATGCAGGTAATAAATTCACCAACAAATGGAAATATTGGAAATATGAAAACCTCTCAATTGTTTTGATCCATCTATGTGACTGGAATGTGTCCCATGCCACCGAAAAGTTTAATTATGTTGAATATGTACCTACCTATCTACTCTATACACTACCCTATTCCTAATCTATTCTAACTCCTATCTTGATTACTGTTGTTAAGTTGTATTTGACCCTTGTAGGCCATAATTTACCTTCAACTTGTTTCGATTGAAAATTCCCTTGAGAGGTTTTCCATACAATGTGGCTAACTTGGCTGCACCGAATTGAATGATGTAGACTAGGAGAAAGGGGCCCAACCAACACATGTGTAGCTTGTCAAGGTGTTTGAAAAGCTTTCTATTGTATAAAAGCACCAGATACCCTAACTGCAATTTTTTTTTGATGGATGTTGTGGTTATTCCATTCTTTTTGTCTATGCTTCTCAACCTTTTGGTTGAACCCCACCATAAGACAATCTTCTTCCAACTCCATGTGTTCTTCTAATATTTTTTGAAGTGATAGATCACTTGAAATATGGGTGGCTATGAAAATATGTACTCTCAGAAAAATCAATTCTAGTGGCATGATGACCTCCTTTCTATAGACCAATCTGAATAGAGTATGCTTCATCATCCATTTACAGGTTGTTCCATATGCCAAAAGTATTGCTGGAATACATTGATATCGGTCATCATGCGTTGAGGAATGTTATAAAATCTTATTTAATTCTTCAACATTACCATTAGCTTGTAGATGATAGGGAATGCTATTCTGAGGATGGATCATGAACTCTTGGGTGAGCTCATGGATGGTCTCATTCAGAAAGTACACACCTCAATCGCTCATTAATGATTTCAGCTACCCAAACATGGTAATCACATTCTTAAAGATGAACCATGCAGTCATTTTAGTAGTACAATCCTTGACATGTGCTACTTCAAACCATCTGGTTGAATACTCTGTTGTTGTGATGATGTAGCACACACTTGTCCAATGCAAAAGGAGATTGATGGGTTCCATGAATTTGATGGCCCACTTGTCAAACATATCCAATATTGTAATGGGGAACAAAGGAAATGCATCTCTACGACAAGGTTTTCCTAAGCGCTAGAAAATGTCACACTATTTACAATATTCCTTGGCATCTAAAAATAGTGATGACCACCATAAACCTAAGTGTAGGACCTTACACGCAGTGGATTTGCTGATTTTATGACCCCTTGCAATGCCCTCATGGGATTCATATAATATTCTCTCTCATTCATGATCTAATACACATCTGCGCAGAATACCATCGACCTCCATATTGTATAACTGTCCAACAAATAATTGATAATCAACACTACATGTCACTAGTTGGCGATGATGGGACTATGTATACTTAATTGGTGCATGTCCTAAGGTGAGAAATTTAGTGATCTCGATGAGTTGATCAAGAACCACCTCTACTCGAAAGAGTTTCACATTAGGAGTTCATCGTCTAAGCTACGACCTGCTTCCCCATACTCAATCCTTAACAAGTGGTCCAGTTTGACATTATATTTTCCCGGTTTGAAAACCACTTTAAAATCAAAATATTGGAAGAGAAACAACCATTGACATATTCTACCCCCAACACTAGCTTGTTGACCAAATATTTGAGTGTCGTGTTAGTGATGGATTTGATCTAGTCATTAGCATGCACCATGATCGATATTAAAGGGTGAAAATTCAAGAGAAAGAGGGTAAAAAGAGAACTTCAAAGATCATAAATCAAAGAAGTAATGCATATGGTCAAAACCCTAGAAACATTTACAGAGAAAAATATATCCATAAGGGCCTGAGGCCGAATTTAAAATACCCGGGCACCTATAGAGAGTAGGAAAGGTGCTTATTACGTCCAAAATAAGTTAAATATGTAGTCCAAAGAGATTTGTATCATACAAATGAGGCTTAAAGAGAAAGCGCAAGCATAGGTGTTGGCCCGATCATCCGACGACTACAAGCGATCCTAATCAATGGTTTAGAATTCATGTCGCATTGAAAAGATGTTCAGGAGTTAACACAACAAATGGGGTGTGACGATAGTTTTGAAAGGTGAGATGGTGAAGAATGAATGGTGTCACACGGGAAGGGTACGATGAACTAAAACACTATCGTTGGGTCATGAAAATGGTATTTTTGTTTTTCATAAATTCCTTTACTTATACTATACCATATCCATGTGTGCTTTGATTCATTTCCACCTACAACTAACCTCAGACCTAAACCTTTGTTCAAAAGGAGACCACCAGCCCTCACCCTGAATACATCAAATCTATACATCCTTCTACCTAAACCAAAACCATGTCATTCCATCAGGGAGGTACAAGCTATGGCTATGTGTTGAGGTACCATGATGATGTCAACATGATGTCACCCAAATTCTCAAGCTTTCAGGATTTTATGAAAATTTTGTGTCCAAATAGAAAGAAACGTATGGAGATATAAAGGGTAAAAATTGAGTATAAAATCCATTGGTCTTGGATAATATTTCCCATTCCAAAGAGCCAAAGAAAGGATGATGTTCGAAGACCAATGTCAAGAACCCATTGCTACAATTTGATTCCAAGGCAATCCATAACTCTTTCGTTCCTTTCAAATCGATTGTACCTTCATGTGGTGTATATTTTTAAATGGAGACTATGTCAAACCCTAAGAAGTATCAATCCACCAAGAGAATACTTGAATGAGATGAACCCTTAATTGATCGATATCGTGAATTTTATGACCCAATATTGTCTTGCTTTGACCTAGGCCAAATTATCAACCTAGCATAAGTAGACAACATATGCAGCCAAGAATACATGCACCTATGATAATCGAACCTAATTCATGCTATCATACCCAAAACCTATGAATTCCCTGACTCTATTCATTGGCATATCGCTAATTACCTATCATCCGAAGGTAAAATACTATCCACTAATAAGTAGCATGTCATTTTCCATTTATCACCTGAAGCCCTAGCCAAAAATCTCTTCTTCCCAGAAGAACCCTCACAAATCCTACAATAACATACCCTGGAGGTTACATTTAGAGCATTACCTTGAGACAATAAATAAAATTTACTGTGAGGGCTCCTAGTCCCAAATAATCCACTACCTACCCTTTTGACTAACTACACTGTTGACATGTTCTCATGAAATATGCCACCTTTGGAATTTTTTCCTTCCTTTTATCTATAGACGCCATGGCTCGTCTAAGATGGGATTTTTGTACGCTAATAAAGGATTCTTTTCAAGTTCAACCAGAAAAATTCCATAGTACCCGATGTTTCATATACCAGGCTTACTTGATATATCTTATCCTTTCTTATAATCATGCTTATTTCAAGGGTTGGGGAAAATAAGTCATATATTAAATGGGAAACCTCAAACCAATAGTTGAGTGGCCTCAAAGTGTCAAAACATAGGAGAGTAATAAGGGTTTCGTTTATTATGTTAACCATTTCATGAAATCCTTATACACTCTCATTCATGGTTCACCTCCTCCAAGAGTTTTCCCTGAAATGAAGCACTTGTTGCAATTAAGTAAAGATAATGGGGTCGAAGATTGGTACCTGGCCCAAAATTCTATTGTTATCAGAGTTTATGGTTTCTCGGAGGAACCGTTTACACTTCCATCTTTTATTACACCCAGGTAATGGATCTATAGTGTATTAGGCATAGGTTGTTAGTTAATAATTTCCTATTTGGCCAACACAGGAAATAAATGAATTTTACATTGCATCAAGAAGTTGATCCCTTTTTGGTGGAGAAAAGAATAGCTTTTTCAAAGGCTAAATAATTACTAAACCTCCTTGATTTTTAGAAGTAAGACAATTCAGTATATGACCCTCATGGAATTATTGCTGATAGAAAGTCCTATTATAAGCATGAGCCTGGAGGGAAAATAGAGAAATCGACAAACCTTGAATCTTGGGAAGAAGTCAGAGAAATCTATGAAAAGGAAGCTCCTGACTCGTTAGTTTTATTTTCTCAATATCGCTCAGTACCACCTAGTAAAATACTGAAGAATCAATTTCCAAATCCTCAACCGGAGTCAGTGACAGATCAACATCAGAGCAAGAAAATAAAAGGAGTTGACATGGAAGAAGAAGAATATGAGGAAGAAATATTTACACATTTCATAAGTAAAGAGAAAATAGCATTACAAATAACTCAAGGAAATATAGAACCTGAGGGTCCACCTATTGTTGTTGAGAATTTTCCATCAACTCTACTGTCGGTGGATCACTCCAACAAACCACCACCAATGAAGGCATATTAGAGAAGCCACCCACTATTTTCTCTCACTACAAGGATATAAAAACATATAGAAAGGAATCCCAGAGACATTTGTATGCCTCAACAAGAGGAGAAGAATCTCCACCAACTAGGCTTTTGACAATGGCAGATCATGAAGCAGGTACCTTGAATCTAGCTTTGATGGAAGAAAAGGTACAAAAACCACTTTCTCTAGTAGACTATAAAATGACGCAGATCAAGTTTAAGACAAAAGGCATCAAATCTCTTGACTTGGTTGATTTACATCAACAAGTCAATGAGATTCTATATCAAGGAGTTTTACAATCCTCTACAATTGAGAGAGAGATGAAGGTGATTGCACTAGAAATACACAAGAAACTAAGACAAGAAATGATAGCTACCAAAGTAAATAAAACTAGTCTGGTGGATGATTTGGAAAAAAAGATAATAACTTTAGCAACATATCCTAAATACCTTAAGGTATTTGAGGATTTGATAAAACAAAAGGATAGATATATAAAGGAACTGAAGAGTAAGTTGAAAATGATTGAGACCCAACATGTTCAAACACCAAAATTGCAGGCCAATTTTGAAGAAAAAGAACAATTTTTCCTTCAATTGAAAGAGAGAGATGAAGAGAATACACAGTTGCAAAGAGAAGTTGAAATGATGAGAACTGAGAATGAATTGTTAAAGAATTAACAGAGTCCCCTGAATCAAGTATTTGTGCAAAGGGAAGAGATAGTTGAGATCACAGACCCAACAGAAGAATTGGCTAAAGTAATGGTTGATCTCAATGTGAAAGAAAACGAATTAGGTTCTTTGAACACACAGATGAGAAATAAAAGTTCTAATATATCATTGATAGAAGAACAAGATAAAAGTAGAGAAGTCTCGATGGTGAAGTTGAGTGCAAAAAAGGATGAAGCTCTGAAAGAAATAGAAAGATTGCATATTAGAGCTACAGGGAAGCTATCGTTGAATTCATCTAAGCATGTGATATGGGACCAAATATTATTCTTGATAAATAAAAATTAGAAATCATTATCCCTGATATAAGATGAACTCTAGCTAATTAAGATAGCTCAAGATGACATCACTCGGTTAAAGGCTGAATTGGAGAATAAACCCGATCTTTCCAATGAGATTATCAAATTCCTAAATGGAAGTACCAAAGAGTAGCTTCAATATATGAATGTTAAATATAGGACTATCATCATTATTGATTCCAAGAAATACCTTACAAAGAGGAGGTAATTGAAAAATGCAGAAAATAGAATGGAAGATATGGAAGATGATGTGGCATCATTCAAGTCAATCTTCAAAGATCTCATTATTCTTGGATTGCCTCTCCCTTGGGATGGAAATGGTGATATTTACTCTCAGCAAAGGTATGCAGTGTTGTTGCAGCATAAAATAAATGATGACAAGTGGTTTGATAGGTTAACTAGGGCCTTGATGGGATAATATATCATGGAAATGCTCACATGAGACTTTGATATCCTTCACCAACCGAAAGGAGTGTTCAACATATACCCTAACCGTCATATGATAAGTACACCAACATTGAAAAAATTGTTTGAAATATGAACATAACTGATTACCCAATGGAAAAACCATGGCATTACATCTATCTATCCATCCCTCTTATTTCATGGCTTCTTGTATTAGATATCCATTAATAAAAGATCGAGCAACAAGTTTTATGACATGTACAGTGTTACTCTGTGTTGTTTAGCTTATGATACTGAATTGATTTCCTTTGAATGCATGACCACTTCATGTTATTTTTTCCTATATTTAATGATGTGCAAAGGCTACCTCCGTGGATTTAAATATATACAAATTTTTATTGTTTGATGCATGATTTAATGATCTGTTATAACTGCTAGAATTGTTAAATTCTTAATTTCTCAGCACATTATTCTTTCCATAGTCTTTGAGATTCACCGTAAAGCTTGCTCACGTGTCTATTTTGAATTTCTTATGAATCTGCCCCTTCCCAACTTAAATTAGATTGTCTAAAGGAATCATAGACACATGACTCTTCTCATTGAATTTCTTGGTATTGGTTTTGGTATTGCTTGAGGGTCCATATTTTTATAAGAGATAGAGAAAAACTTGCCTAAAATTTTGCATAATTTATGTTGTTAATCATCGTGGATTTAAGAATCGCTCTAGGTCTTATCCCCTAGGGTGCCTCGACATAGTTCCATTTACATCGTGGAACATATTGAGGGATACGATGTCGAATGGTCAGTAAATAATTTGAAGCTAGTGCCAAGAAAATAGTGCTTAAATGTTTGCAAGGAATAAACCATAGTCAGACCCTCGCGCTTAGTCGTTGTATAATTATTCTGATAATAAAAAATATTGCAATTGGAAAATTAAACTAGATGATCAATATTCGCCTCCCTAGGATACCCAAGGACTACTCCTAGTGTAATGGAGGAGGAATCAACATGAACATGAAGAATCTTGAACAAATTAGGAAAGATCAGGATCGATGAAGTGACCAACTTCTCCTTTAGGGTATCCAATGCTTCCTCGCATTCCTATGTCCAGAGGTACTTTGTTTCTTTATGCAATAGTTTCTCTAGTGGTGCAACAATAATTTCATAACTATGAATGAACCACTAATAATATCCTGTGTGATCCAAGGTGGCTTCTATCTCCCTAAAAGAAGGGAGAGCCACCATATATATTATGGCAACAATTTTGGCTTGGTCCACCAACAATCCATCCTTGTACATGACATGCTCCAGTAGTGTTCCAAATGGTGCACAAAATATGTACTTTTTCAAGTTGAAGGAAATTTGGAGCTAGAAAAATATGTCCAACATCAATCAGAGAGCTTGCATGTGCTCTTTCAATAAGTTGAATACCATATAATAATCCAAGTAGACCTTCAAAAACTTGTGAATAAAGTCTTTGAGCGTGGTAACAACGATATTGGAAAATATCACAGGTGCATTCTTAATCCCAAATGGTATCACCATATAAGAAAAGGAGCCTCATTCCATTGCAAACATGGTCTTATCTTGATATTCCATAGTGATCCATACTTGATAATATCCTAAGAATCCATATGTGAAGGAATAGGCCTCTTGTCCACCTACGCTTTCCAAAACCTCATCAGTAAAAGGAGTAGGGAATGGATAATGCACACAGGGGACATTAGGACTCTGCAAGTCAATGCAAAATAAGATTTTGTCTTTCTTATTTTTCTATACCAGCATTGGAATAATAAATATGACTCCTCCATGGTAACAATGATTCTAGCATCCAACATCCAACATCTGATCCAATTCCTTGTACTTTTTCCTTATACTTGAGCTTCAAGTGGTGGGGCATTCTTTTCACTAGTTTAGTATCTGGCATTAGCTGTGTTTCCGTGCCCCAAGGGAGCCAAGGATTCCCTTTGTTTTGGAGAATCTCCATGGAAACAAATCCTCATATTCTTTCAATAGATATACCACTTGGGTTATGGTCTCCTTATCCCAATAATGTCTAATGATATCCATTTTTTATGATTCCTCGATACCAATAATATTTTTCTCTGTCTTAATCATCTAACCATAGTACCACACAACCATATTTTTCACCTTCCCTTCCATCACATGATCTCCCTTGGTTTCTTTGATATGTATGCCTCTTGGGTAATCTTCATCAATATCATCCATTTCAATTTTCTAACAATGTACCACCTCTTTTAGTTTTTCAATCGGCTAGAGATATGCATAAACAACCTTGGGTGTGGCATATTTCATTTGATAGTGGAAGATGGAGTCCTTGATTCATAGGAGATCCTCTTTCTGTGTGAGGGCTTCAACCTTGAATATGAATTTCATACAAAATTGTGCACTTACACTACCCAATCCACTATTTTCCTCTTGATTTCTTCCTAAATGTACCAGCACCTAGGGACCATGTCCATTGTGTGGAAAAATTGATGGTCCCATTGGTTTTCCACCATCATTCACAATATAAAATATTATCATGGGGATATTCAATACCCTTATATATATTCACCAATTCAAAGTCAAGAATGGGATAAAATCTAGTATTTATGAATTCAACCACCTACACCTAGTCCTACATATTTGTGTGGTGTGTTACCCACCATCGCATAGGTTTCCCTCGTACTACTACATCTGTGGCATGAAACCTTCGATCCTATGTGAATTTTATCTCAATTCTTGCTAAAACAGTATCCACTAGCCATGTTCCATCAAACCTATGTGCATCACATAATTTAGATCTAATTGAACATATTGCTTTTGTTATGCATGTGCATCTCCTAGTAGGGACATCATACAACTTATTCTACCAACTCTCCAAAAAATATTCTGAGTATGTATCATAGGACTTCACACTTCTCCAAATCAACACCCATATGCTATGTGATTGATGTAATATTATATACATCCTATGATTTGTTATATATTTTCAATGACAGATCTTTGTGCATCGTCATTCAGAGGATGATTGTATCAATCACCCTCATATGGATCCAATGGCATGATCACTTTAAAGGTGTATGTACCAAACGACATATGTCTCTTCTTAAAATTCAACACAACATTAATGTTGAATTCCAAATCAATCCCAATTAGTGTTGTGTAGGGATATGAGTTATCCATGATCTCAATCACTTAAAAATATTCCTTAGTTTTCACCCTTTCAATGTTCACTTCAACCTATTCTATATGATAGATTCTATATTAGTTTTCCAACCTGAGCTGAATGGGGGGCCATACCAATTTTGGTCTACCCATCAACTCCTAATACTTCTTTGGAAACATATTCACATCATATCCCAGATCCAACATGACTCCATCCATATCATAGCTTTTGAGTTCAGCTATCATCTTGAAATATCTTCCTGTGCACTTTTTCTCATTGACTTGTCACACATCCCTTTCTGGTAGTGGGGATAATATAACTATATTTTTCCCTTATTGTAACACACCCAACCCCCTAAGTTCCTTTTAAGGGATGGGGTATTAAAGTTTCACTTTTTCTAAACTATATTACTTCCTCCCTTTCACAACTCCATCGASTTCTRCTCGTCAAGATCTTTCMARGACAATATTTTTTCCCAAAAAAGAGCTTTGGAACAGAGGTTGTGACCTTCCCAAGTTCTTGGTTTTACATAGCCAACATCTYTCTTACTATCASATGGCATCCACATGAAATCTCATTGTCTACTCCAATTGACGTAGAKACACCYTGATTCTKACATGGAACTAGCCTAGMCTGCCATGGTGGAACTTCAATCCATGCAGGACTACAACCATCATCACTTGAACCTTCTCCCTGCGCACTTCTATGTTTACCTCTGACGAATATGGTATCAAGGAATATTCCCTCTCAATACCATTCATTCAAAGTTTGAGAAGTTCGCACAGTCTCACTATCTTGAATCCAAGGTATCGAGGAATATTCCTTTCTCCTCGATGGATGGTCTTGATGCACTCAAGGTCTCTCGACCGATGATTAAGATTCATTCAATGCATAAGGTTTACCTATCCTACTGGATCCCACTCAACTCGTCAGTCACTCAAAGGCCGACATCTCTTGTTTTAAGGGAGTCCTAGCTTCCTAGCTGACAATTTGCATCATCCATGGTGTCAACACTCCATCTCTTGATGTTACATGTGTCTCTGTATCCACTTGACACATGGACCCATCACGAATCGCCATGTCACCATAGGGTGCATAGGTTTGCTCGGCTAGAGATTGACATTTGTCCATTTCCCTAATAATCGATTAGTATACTTAAATTGATACCTTCCTAAAATATCACTCCTAGGTATTTATTTACTAAATCCTCATTAGGGATAATTAGTATTCACTAATTACATACCCATAGATTCAAATTTTTACTTAATAATT
>JASDQU010102057.1:26823-38230 GCA_032191745.1 Picea mariana
CCCTAATGAACCAGCCTCCATGGATTTTCCCATATTGGGTAATTATTCTTGTGAATCCTACTTCGGGAACTTCCCTCCCCTCATATCCAATGTTCCGCTTACCCAAAACTCCGAGCTTCCTTTCCAGGAGAAATTGCTGATGCCGATAGCAGATTATCTCTTTTGTCAAAACCCCGTGTCAGGTTGGGTGGAAGGAATGGGTGGACAGCCTAATGTCAACAATGGTGAACGAAGGAATGATTTTCATTTGTGTATCTGGACTCTCTATTTTGATGGATACAAGTCACAAGAAGGATCAGGAGCAGGGTGCATTCTAGTCGACCCAAGGGGGAGGCGTCATTTCTTGTCTTGTAGGCTAGAATTTGAGTGCACCAACAACACTGCCGAGTATGAAGCCCTGGTGCAAGGGTTAAATAAATCCATAGATCTTAATGTCAAATAATTAAAGGTTTTCGGAGACTCAGAAATCATAATTAGACAAGTAAGAAACACGATACATTGCAATTCGCCCCACCTTAAGAATTATCAGCAGGAGGTGCATAGGTTAATAGAACACTATGGAGTTTTCAACATTACCGCTATCCCTAGGGCAAAGAATACCCTTGCCGATGCCATAGCCACAAGCGCTTCTAGGCTATCTCCTTTAGAAGATTATGAAGCCTCCCGATTCACTGTAGAACTTCTCTACAAGCCATCAGTACCTAATAACATTTCTAATTGGAAAGTCTTCTAAGGAGATGAATAAATCATATGTTTTTTGACCAATCAGGACAATTTCAAAGATCTCACTATTGATGATGAAGAGTTCCAAGAGCACTCAATGGAAAGGGGTCCTATGGAAGACCTGCATATGGATAGATCAAAGGCCCATATGATCTCAAAAGGGGTAGCTAATCTAGAAGATTTGTTTGATCTAAAGTAATGATTCAAAGGCCCTAAAAGCGCAAAGACTAGAAGATCTTGTCCCCTCCATGAAACTATGAATATTGGGACCCCAGAGAACCCAAGGAATGTAAACCTCGACAAAAATATATCTAAGAAAGAAAGAAAGGCCTACCTCAAGCTGTTTAGACAATACCAGGACATTTTTTCATGGTCCTATAAGGAGTTGAAGACATATGATACTCGTATTATTCAACACACCATCCCATTGAAACCCAAAGTCAAGCCTTTCCAAAAGAATCTCAGGAAATATCACCCTTCATTAGAACCTCTCATGTACTAGGAATTAAGGAAACTCCTGGATGCGAAGATAATTTTCCGGGTTAGGCACTCTGCCTGGGTAGCAAATCTCGTTCCGGTGAGGAAAAAAATGGGAGAAATCCCATTGTGCGTAGACTTTCGGAACCTCAATAAAGCTTCGGAGAAGGAAAATTATCCTGTCCCACCGATGGAACAACTCTTGCAGACCATGTCCGGCTCATAGATTTTTTCTTTTCTCGATGGTTTCTCAGGATACAATCAAGTGTTGGTTTAGGAGGAAGACCGATTGAAAACCACCTTTCGAACCAAGTGGGGAACCTTCGCTGATAAACAAATTCCTTTCGGCTTAATTAACACAGGAGAAACCTTCCAGAGGGCCATGGACGTGCCATTCTGAGGGCTTATAAACAAGTGTGTAGTAGTATATTTAGATGACGTGACGGTGTATTCAAAGGATGGGAGGGAGCACATCCAACCCTTAACTCAGATTTTTAAAAGATGCAGGAAGTATGATATATCGTTAAATCCTAAGAAAACTATATTCAGGGTTGAAGAAGGGAAGTTGTTGGGTCATATTATATCTCAAGCAGGGATTCGCATGGACCCCGAAAGGATTAAGGCCATTGTTATCACTGAAATTTCGTCTGCACATGGCGACAAGAAATCAACATCGTCAAACAGGAATGAAGTCATTCATGGCACTGAATTAATTTCACAGCATTGCAAAAGGGTCAAAAACTATACAAAGTAACCAAAAATTGAAGGGCACTTTACAGAAGTTGGGTGCGCGTGCATATACACGGAACAGGAACGTACAATGCGCGCATGCACGCACGATGCCCGACTATTGGTGCAAAAACCCGCGCACCTGCTAAACAACGCATTTATGGAATTGGTCGACCTCCCAACCACTTATGGATCAGATCCCAAGCTGATTTGACTCTCAAATCTGAGCTGAATCCGCATGGTAGGATGGTCAAAGACCTAATTAAGCCCTAAAGAGCCCCTTTTCACACCTCAAAGGAGTTACATAATCACCCAATGCTATGCTATAAAAAGCCATGAAGAAACATCATTTTCTCAAGGAATTTCATGTAATGTTATGCTGCTTAGATTGTTTTAAGGACTCACTCCTTGGCAATAACACATTAGCACCATTTCATTGAGCCATTCACCTCTCCATTGAGTGAATGTGCTTGTAGTTCTTTCACCATCATTCTCATTTTATTATTGTAAGGAGAGCAAGTTTGTGAGGGCACAAGAGCCTTCCATTGGGGAAAGAAGGGACCCATAGTCCCCTTTCTTCATTGTGCTTTGATTTCATCAATTGATCAGCCTAAAAGCATTGGTGATATTGGTCTTGTTGTCTTTGTTATTTATTTATCCATATGCTCATAGTTTTAGTTTTTTTTAATTTAATTCTTGCTTATAGTTTTGTTTTGTTTTCTCTAATCCTTTCCTCTACAGCTGTCATGCTCAGCAAGACCCAACTGGGCATGTAAGCACCCTTTATTTGCTCACCAAGTGACGAATTGGGTGCAAATAGATTGGTGACCATACTGGGGATTTTGGTATCAATTCCTTCCTCATTTGGGATTATTTTGCTTTCCTTTTGCTTTCATTAACTTGCAGGTGCACAAACCGGCCTCTACCGACCTGCTAACCAGTCAATTCAAGGGAGAATTGAGAGAAATCCATCTGGATTTCCTCTCTCGACCTTTTGCCACAGGCGCACGGGTATTTCATCCCACAGACGTGCATCGGGCATGCATGCGCCTTTACCGCAATCTGTCGTTGCGCGCATGCACCTTTACCGCAATCTGTCGACGTGCATCAACGCTCTGTGCGCACCTGTCTACACTAGAGGCCTCACATTTTGCACAAAATTTTACATTGTAAGGTCTTGGGATGTGGGGAAAGTCATTTTCCTTCTTAAGAATGATGTTATGCATTCTCTAAATACTGCACCACTTAGACCCCTCAACTTATAAAGGGGATAGTCAAAAAAACATAGGCACTTAGGTGGATAAAAAAAATCATTTTCCCTTATTTTCTTTTTGCCACGTGGATGGCTTGCTTTGATTGGACAATCATAGTTAATCACACCTAACTCACATTTGGGACTAGAAGTTGAAGTAACAATCTTGAGTATGCTCTTCTCTTGCGCCTTCAAGCGATCTTGAGAACCAGAAAAAGATTGCAAAAACAATCTCATCTCCCTTAACAAAATTTCAAAACTTTTAGGAGAGGACAAAGGCCCTTTTTGGGAACCCTCTTAGTTTCATTTTTCAAACATATCTTAAATTTGTAACGGGCCCATACATGCCCACATGTCACAAAAATAGGATAGTGGTTGGAATTTTGCTTTCTTAGATCAACGAACTAGGAGAGTTTAAAAGTTTGTAACGGGCCCATACATGCCCACATGTTCAATCTAGGATAGTTTCATGCTTTTTCTAGATTAACTCACACATAGGGAGATAAAGGATAGTAACGGACCACATGTCCACATGCTAGTTTTCTAGGGATTTTAAAATTCCGCAAGGTTGTACCAATGACATCTAGCTAATTAGGTAATCACACTCTTGTAAGGACCAAGAGATGTCATCATGCATCAAGGTGACATATAATTAACTAAAATTTGGCACACTTTCACTCACACACAAAAGTCACTTTTTCACCCACATAGCTTCTTCTCGAAACATGGAGGTCTAAGTAGGTTTCCTCCAAAGGGATTCCGAAAACACCCCATCTTTTCTTGACAGGACTATCCACTCCCACTTTTAAATCAAACGAGGTTGGTTTTCACCCCCAGCCTCACAAAACAACTTCATCTAAATTTTTTCTAAAAACTCACTAAGTTTTCCTCCACAGGAGGTACCAAAAGAAGTTTTTAGTCTAGGTAGGATTTCAGGGATAGGCATCCAAATAACTCCCCGTTATCTGGTTCTCACATTTTCAAACATAGAGGTTGTCAATTAGGGAACTTCAAATCCTCCAAGTCTAGTTTTCCAATCACCATAAGGCAGGGAGATACCCGTGAAGGGTCGAAGGCCGAGGTCCGGTTGTTCTGTGCATCCCCCCTTGAGGCACCCACCTCTTGGACGGGATCCAGCCTATGACCCATTTCTTAGGTCGAAAATCTAAATGTCGCACTGTGACCGAGGTACCTAGTGACAGATTTTAGGACATCTACCCAGGTGGAAATTGTGCGCTGCAGTTGCACCTTGATTGGATTTTGTGTGGCTATTGGGAAATATCGCCAGCTCTTTCGAGATATGCCCCCTCTACCCCTCATTATAACCAATTGTTTCATCCTTCACTAGTGTCTCTTTCTGTGACTTCAGACCCCACTGTTGAGTACTATTGGAAGGTTCAATGCTATTTGAGAGGAAGGATGTTACGTCTTCTAGGACACGAGCATTTGCTTTCTTTTGATTCCCCCACATGGACAAAACCCTCTTACCCACATATATGCTTCTTTCTCATTTATGTATGATGCACATCTGATTACAGTTTGACTTTGATATATATATTGTGTAAATAGTCACAGCAAAGACTCTTGATTGTATATTTCTCTCACCACTTTGTGCACACATTCACACAACTAGTCTGACATCATAGGGGAACCACAGAACCCCCATCGTTCACGACGTTTGCTCAACCTACCTCCTATCTTAGGGGGAGTATCTGGTCATACCCGCTCATCGGTACCTCCTTCACACACTCCTGTAAGTGCTACTATCTTAGGATCGGCTTTTCTTGGTTCTACATTACTTGGGTCCACTTCCCAAAGTCATCCATTCACTCGCTCTCCTTTGCACGGAAGCGGGGGACCCACTTCCTCTCAAGGAGGGAGCACCAACCCACCTAGTCCTCATCAAGGGTCAGGTTCACAACACACTATGGCTGGAACTAATCCTGCCACCCCAATACAGATGCCATACTTGGCCTCTCTCAACATACCGGATCTCACCAAGCTTACCAATGATCCTATATTGTATGACGCCACATGGCCTGCAATGCCAACAAAACTTCCTTCAGACATCCCAAAGTTTGAAGGAAAGGCGGGGGATGACCCTGCCAACCATGTCATGACTTTTCATCTATGGTGTTCTTCTAATAGCTTATGAATGATTCCATCAGACTACGATTATTTCAACGCACACTTACTAGCCTATCAGCCAAATGGTATGTCGAAGAAAAATCAGGGTCCCATGGGACCTTTGAGTCCTTGGCCAAAGCATTTTTGACCTTCTTCCAATTACACATCCACCATGACAATGGCGTAGAACTATTGTCTAACTTCAAACAGACCTCAGCCACCCACATCGCTGACCACATTCATGAGTGGCGTAGGAGACGTAGTTTGTGTAAAGCAGAAACCACCAAGCAGCAATGTCTTGACTGGTTTCTTAGATCACTTGTCTCTCTACTTGGTAAGGATGTAGCTTCCACCTTCCCTCAATCTGAAGAGGAAGCTATTAGTAAGGCTCAACAATACGACCTTATCTACGCACAGTCAGGGTACTTGTACACGGTACTTCCTGATCTTCCAAAACCCATGCCATTTGGCCAAGACAAACCTGGGATGTCGCACTCAGCCGACGGACTAATAGGTGCCACCACACACCATAGTCCACAACCCCAACCACTACCGATGTATGGAACACCTCAATACTCGCCTGCATATGGGGGCACTCCTTATTATCCCCCACCACCTTATCAACAGCCATATCCTGTTGCTATCCCTCCACCTATCAGTGGACCACCACAGGCACCCCCCATACATCCACCTATTCCCACAAACAATGGTACTCCCTCAACATCAACTTATAATACTAGTGAAATAACGACGCCTTCATATGTACCTTATGGATCGGTACCACCATAAAATCCATACTTCCCGTTTCCTGGTCCTCCACAACCCATGGCTCCCCCACACCCACATGCGGGGTAAAATTTTGTTCAACCTTCTGCTGCTCAAAAATACCAAAATTTTGAATAGTTGAACATAGCCAACCCAACTCACCCTTCGAACAATGCCAAGAAGAAAGGATGGAACAGGAATAATAACAACCCTGGTCAAGGCGGGAATCAACCCCCACAACACCAACCCACTGGGGGCAATCAGAACCAAGGGAACCAAAACCCCCAAGGGGGCAATAACAACAAACGCCCAGGGTGAAATAATGTTAAAACCATCCACCCTTGTGCTCTTTGTGGCGAGTTTGGTCATTACACTCACCATTGCCCCCAGATCGCTGATTTCAAGTGGTTGAAAGACTCGGGGAGTTTTCCCCACACCCCTGCACAAACTGCCCCTCAACAGGCACCACAACAGTATGTGCAACAACCCCCTCCCGCCATGCTGCAACATCCTATCCCACATCAAGGTGTGATAAACACCCAATAGGACACACAGTATCCCCCACCTCAGGTGGGCCAATACCACAACCCCAACAATCCAGCAAAATGTACAATTCTCCTCACCAATGAGGAAGAAATTCTTCTGCAAACACGCAATCGTCAGTATTAGACGTCAGCTGAGTCTACTCCTATCTCTCCATAGACAAACCCTACATCTACAGGACCCCCGTTGGTGATCCCTCACCCTTCCGACGAACTACCATTATGCATCCCTCACATCCCCTTGTGCAGGAATGTCCACAACCCACAAGCTAGGGCCACCCACAACTATATCTTAGTAGATGATTTAGCACAATCCCCGGCTGCCATGTCCATTTTGGAAGTCCTCCAGACTTGTCCTACACAGTGGAAATCACTACTTTCCGCCTTGGGGGCAATCGACCCTGCTAATACTTGACTCATCACCTTCGACCTCGATAGCTGTTAACCTCGTCTTCCCACCTTGGTCGCTATTCAAATACCAGTAAAAATACGGAACATCACTATTCATCGGTGTATCATCGATGAAGGTGCATCTACATGCATCATGTCCAAAATAGTATGGCAGAAGCTTGGTTCCCCGGAACTCATACCCTCCGCCATCACATTACGAGCTTATGAAGGACGACCATCATCTCTTAAAGGGCTCTTCCAAAATGTCCCCGTGGAATTCGGGGGAAAAACTATTCTCATTGACATCGAAGTTATCGATGCTCCGCTCGATTACAATATCTTGTTCGGACGTAGCTACATGTATGCCATGAAGGCAGTGGCATCATCCGTCTTTCGCACAATCATGTTCCCCCACAATGGAAAGATTGTGACCATCGACCAAGTCTCCCATTATGAGCCAAACCCATCTGTCAATCTCGATAACATTCTTCCTCTCATTCACACCAACAAAGACGCATATCCACTTGTCGAGATGGGTCCTGGGATTTTCAAATATCCATCCTTATTAGGGACATACCATGGAGCACCACCACTCCTTCCCCCTAATCAAGTCTACGCCATCTCATCTTACGGAACTCACATGGAGGATGCTCGTCCTCCCCAGGAGGCTTTAGTCATTCCTGACGTCTCAATAGTCACAGAAACACTCCCACAGGAGCCTCCTGTGCACTCGTCGACCCCTACGGTCCACGAATCCACATCCCCTCAAAGGCAACATCCCGTTTGGGAGACAGTTCCCCCACCCCTCACTCAAATTCCCTTCTTTTACCCTCCACCAGGTATAGAAGCTTTCCAGGTAGCCGCAACGCTCACACTACCCAATATGGTGTTAGCAATCCCAGTGTGGTATTTACATCCACCTGAGATGGTCCCTCGCCCATCCCTTCCCCCACAGGAAGGCCTCCCCATGACGCTTCCCTTCCTCACCCCCACTACCCCCATACTCCCTACCCCCCCTGCTACAGCTGGGGGCAGGAGAAAGAAGAAAGATCCCACAGCTCCACTTCCTCCATGCATCCCACCACCTTGTGCATTATGTGAGAAAGAGGGCCACCAAACCAACAATTTCCCATCCCTACCTGAATTACGGAATTTGATTCCCCCCAATCAAACTCCCACAACACTTGTCACTACTGCTAGTCCTACTACCACCGCACCTTCCAGTAGTAAAGGGTTGATGACTAAATTTGTGTGTGCTATCTGTTTCGAATATGGCCATTACACCCATCATTGCCCAGCACTGCCACGTTTCCGGCAGACGTTAGCTGCTGTATGCCAAAACTTCCAGAACAATCCACGCCCTGCTACATCCTCTTCGAATATCACTGACATTCGCTATGTCACCACTTCAGTCAATGAACGTATGAGATGCCCTTGCTCTCTCTGCGATTCATTAACTCACTTTACATACCAGTGTCCTATGATCCTCGCATACAGGCAACGTCAATTGGCCCTGCATCACCAACCCACAGTGGCAGTAATTGACATTACTTCGTCACTCGAGGATCTTCATGTCATTTCTCCAGAGCCCGAGGCACTCCCAATGCCTCCATGGTTCTTAAATGACGTCTCTGAGGATTTACCCCGCAACCCCCCCAACTCTCCTGCTCATTCCCCTGCGGAGACTCTCCATCCGACCACCACGGGTACCCCTCAGTACTTCAACATATGGTTCATGTTGAGTGAACCCTCTCCCTCGCCTAACGTTGCTCCCTCTGCTTCTCCAATAGGGGGCAACCACTCCATCACGGAGGTCACTCCTCACGACCCCTTATATTCCCATCGTTTACAATGCGACGAGGAAATACTAGAAGAGCTACATCGCCCAGAATCTCCCTGGGACGCACTACATCATCATGCACTCTTCCTTCCACAGGAAGCCCTCATGCCTCCTAGCCAAAACCCCATTTACGCGGTCGAAACTAAAGATTTCATCCCATCCGGGCCTATCGATTGGTTCAACAATCCCTTTCCTGCCCCCGATGCTTTTGAAGAAGGTAATCTGGCCAACATTTCCCCCACCATCAAAATCGACATTTCCATTAAAAATGGCGTCATTGAAGAAATCATCATAGGAGTTGCCTGTAGTCCTCAGGAAATCGCCGCATATAAAGCCCTCTTCCAGGAATACAGGGATATTTTCGCTTGGTCATACACGGAGATGCCTGGCCTCGACCCATCTATTGTCGAGCATCGCATCGACACCTGGCCTGACATCACACCAATTTGCCAGAAACAGCGACCGCTACACCCATCCAAGGCCGCGGCTATCAAAGCCAAAATTGACAAATTACGTACGGCCGGATTTATTTACCCCATCGCTTACACTTCATGGGTTTCCAACCCTGTACCCATCGATAAGAAACAGGGCACTATCCGCATTTGCTCCGACTTTCGTGATCTCAATAACGCATGTCCCAAAGACAACTTCCCAACACCCTTCATCGATCAAATTATCGACGATGCGCCGACCACGAGGCTCTCTCTTTTATGGACGGATTCTCTGGCTATAATCAAATTCAAATCCACCCAGCCGATCAATATAAAACTGCATTCATTACCCCGTGGGGTGCTTTTGCATATCGTGTCATGCCTTTCGATTTAAAAAATGCTGGCGCAACTTTCCATCGGGCGATGACATACATCTTTCATGATCTGGCTGCAATCATCCTCACCTACTTGGATGACCTCACAGCTCGATCCAAGAAGCGCACCCAACACCTCGATGATTTACGAATCATCTTTCAACGGTGTTGCCAGTACAACATCTGCTTGAACCCCCTCAAGTGTGTGTTCTGTGTCACCGCCGGGTGCCTCCTCAGTTTTATCGTTTCCCAAAGCGGTATTACCGTGGACCCCCTCAAATTCAAAGCCATCACCGAAATTCCACCACCTCGGAATTTACGACAACTACAGAGTCTACAAGGCAAATCTAACTTCCTCAGATGCTTTGTCCCAGATTACGCCATACGCGCACATGGTTTCCTTCGCTTACTACGTCACGACATCCCCTTTCACTGGGACGACTATGCCCAACAGTCATTTGACGATCTTAAAGCAGTGCTTTCAAATGCACCTTTGATTAGTGCACCTGACTACAATCGCGACTACATCCTCTACGTATCAGCATCAGCTGTATCAGTAGCTGGCATCCTCGTCCAGCTCGGAGATGACAATCGTGAACATGTCATTTACTACGTTAGTAAGAACCTCTCAGGACCACCCTTGAAGTACAAACATGAAGATAAACTTGCTCTTGCAGTTGTCCTTGCAGTCTAGAAACTGCGCCATTACATTCTGCTTCGCACCACAAAGGTCGTCACAGATTCCAACCCTATGCAATACTTGCTCAGCCGTCGCCAAGTTAACGAAAAATTCGCTCGTTGGATCGTTATCCTCCAAGAGTACGACCTCGAGTTCTCAACACCCAAGAGTAAGAAGGCCCTCGTTCTCGCCGAAATTGTCACGGCCCTCCCCTCTGACACCACCAGTGCGCCCGTCAATACCAACTTTCCTGGCGAACATCTCTTTTACATCACTTCAGATGATCCTTGGTATGGCGACCTTCTCGTCTACCTACGAACTCAAAAGTTCGGTAACCACCTATCACCAGATGATCGTCGGCGTATTCGCCATCAGGCCCCTCGATATCTCCTCATCGGAGACATCTTATATCGACGGGGTGTCGACACCATTCTTCGTCGTTGCCTGACTATTGACGAGGCCGACAGAGTCTTAAATGACTGCCACAACGGCGCATGTGGGGGCCATCTTTCAGGCATATCCACGGCTCAGAAGATTATCCGAGCCGGTTACTTTTGGCCTACATTGTTTCATGACTGCATTCATGCTGTGAAACGATGTGAGCAATGTCAGCTCTATGCCAACAAATCCCGAACTCCCCTCGCTCTTCTTCACCCTATCATTACTGCGGGGCCTTTTTGTAAATGGGGCATCGAATTTATGACTTGCAATCCACCCTCCAGCAATGGTGACAAATACATTGTTGTCGCCGTTGATTACTTCACCAAATGGGTCGAAGCTATGCCCACTTTCAACAACACTGCTGACACTGCAGCGCATTTTTTCTTTAATCACGTCATATCCCATTTTGGAGTACCACTCCAACTTGTTTCCGATCATGGGAAACACTTCGAGAATGAGATCTTTATCGAACTCTCATCTTAGTTAGGCTTCTCTCACAAGTTTGCCTCACCATATTACCCTCAGTCAAATGGACAGGTCGAGGCAGTGAACAAAGTCCTCAAGACCATGTTACAGCGCACGGTTAATAAACATAAAACCAATTGGCATCATATGTTATTTTCCATGCTATGGGATT
>JASDQU010102057.1:61467-84617 GCA_032191745.1 Picea mariana
GTTCAGAATACTCTTTCCAAGCCCATCATCAGACCTTGGGAAGAAATCATCTACAACAAGAATAGAACAGGACTTGGATATGACAAGGAAGTTACCTTTCATATTCTTGATTATTCCAAACCAATCAAGTTCCAAAGTGCGGGATTCCTTCAAGAAGCTTCAACTCCACCTGTTCAAGTTCAGAATCAAAATCATAAGTGCCAACATTGTAATCAAGTTGGTCACAAGGAGAATCAGTGTTTTGATCTCCATCCTTGCCAGCATTGTGGCAAGCATAACCATTCTTCAGATAGATGTTCAACACTGAAGAAACCTGCAAGATTGAAGATTCACTATGAGTGGATTGATCCTTGGAAATGGTCATCAACAACCAAGCGATTATATAAGTCTTACCGTAGAATTCAATCTCAAGTAAAGACCAATCTTGTATCACATAACATTTTTTTACCTCACATAAGTGGTCCCCTTATGGCGTAGCTTTCGAGCATGGCCCTCACGGGATGAGATAACATGTGGTTTTTTTCTGCATGCCCACTTTGTGTTGTACTTAAATGGAACAAGTATGGTACTCTCTTGAGCCTAGAAAGGGGGAGTACAAAGATGTAATTCTCATGCACCTTAAGGGGGGGAGTTCAAAATTCCAGTGAAGATGGTTCATGAAACCACTTGTGGTCTCTCCTTTCAGCTGAAAAAGGGGGGAATTGATTATGGAATTGAAGATGGTTGTCAAACAGAAAGTTTCAACAACAACAAACATTAAGTATGCCAGATATGCATGAAATTTGCCAAATGGGCAACTGCAGTCTGTAGATGACAGACTTTGATAGAATTTCAATAAGTTTAAGTTGAATCATACATAATTGGGATGTTTGATTTTGATTTTGAGAGAAATGATGTGGACATTTGGTTCACATAGATGGTCATTCAAACTAGCAGAGGACAAGAGGATCCTTCTGCATTGAATCGTGACATTTGATTGAGTTGTCAAGAATTTTCAGGGATGTGTCAGACTAGAAGTTGACTCACTTCTCTTGGTTCGCTCTCATCAGATTGGAGTTTACATTAAGTAAACAATTTGCATGCATCCTGGCTCACATGATTACATAGTGAGATTTTCTAGAGATGGCAGGCTTTGACAGGATTATGGTTCAATGACTTGAATCATACACATGATACATTGGGATGTTGTTGGACACCTAAAAGTGTCAAGATTGGTTAGTGGTTATCCAAAAACCATCAGATACATGGTATCAATTGGTTAGTGGTCATCCCAAACCACAGATTCAGAGAGCACTTTCAGTGATACACTGATAGTAGAGTGGTGATACTACATGTTCACAAATTAGCAGCAGGCATCAGATTCTTCTAGCTAAAATACTTGGAAAAATGATCAAATTGTCAAGCAATCAACTCTCTTCCAGTTCATTTCAAATGAACATGCTCAGCATCCAGATTGGCGGTTTTTCAGGCAGTTCTTCATTGAGGCTCAGCACAAGAGTTTCAGAATGAAGACATGGAATTCATACCAATTTATGCTTTATTGCTGGTATTATTGATCGGACTTGTGATTGAGGGGGGGATTGTTAGCCTATGGTTTACCTTTACCAATCACTAAGTCTAAATTGTCACCTATATTTGTATTATTCATTTAGGATATTAGTAATATATCCTCAAGTGATGACTAATGAGTTAGTTAAGATTGCCTAGCCTAGTCATCATGCATGATTTTAGGATCTAGAGCAAATCTCCCTATGAGGTGGCATCACCCATTGTACTATAAATAAGTAACATTGGAGTGAATAATATAGTGTTGGCTATTATTCCTTTTCCGCCATGTTGCTGTTCTTGTCTCTAATTTATTATGTTTAATTTCTTCAGCTCCCGACACATCCATTCCACTTGATAATCAGGTCCCTGATAAACATCAGGAAGAGGTTGGGCCTTTGGAGAAAAACAAGGAGGTTCAAGAGCCTGATCTTGAACAAATATATACCATCGACAGCCTGGGAAACACACTCACATGGGGCAACCAACAGATATTAGAGTCGTTAGATGAAGTGGTGGACATCTATGCGATCTCCTATGATTAAAAGAGGAAGGCCATCATGCAAAGGACTGCTAAGAAGAAAAAGATTACTGTGGACTGTTCTATTTTGGTTACCACAGAGGAAATATTGATCAACACATCAGATGATCGCACGTCTGAACTAATAGGAATGGGAAGAGCCCTCTCTGGTGCTGCCCAGGATAGGTCCAGGAGGGATGAAAGATAACTAATGGATACTCTCAAGGAACTGGAACATTTGTGCCATATTGTTGAGTATTATAAAGGCACCACACAGACTATGACATATTTGAAGAGTGAGTTTTCAGAAGTTTACAACGAGTACAAGAAAGAAAGAACCATATTAACTAAAAATATAATTGAGTTCTAGGAGGACACTCTCATGGCTCTCGCAGCATGCAGGGAGATGGAACGATGGCATGAAAGAGTGCAGCAAGCGGTAGAAAGGCTCAAATACATTGAGGCAGTCCAACAGGGTCGAGAAAAGGAAGAACATGGAATTCGACTGTGAAGAAAAAATAGACTTGACCACATAAAGAGATCTGTAGAATACTAGGATAAGATGTCCCGGGATCCACATCGAGAGATCCAAGAACAATATGCCAAGTGCCAGAAGCACTTGGATAAAAATAATAAAGTAATGAAAGATATCAAGCTCCCCGAGTTCAGAAACCCCAATGAGTTTATCGACATAAGAAACGTGATCAATATGTATGCCGAACGAGACTCCCTATGGGATGAAGAGTGCGTGAAGGCAGCCGATGCGAGACCGGTACAGGTGCGACAATTCATAGAACACCCAATCAGAGCTAAAACCATGTTGCAACAACTGAATTCCACCTTGATAAAATACCGAGCCCATGCAATGGACATCAGAGGGATATATTCAGCCCCAATGGAACAACACAGATTCCCATTGGACCATACTTGTGAAGAAATCTTTATCAGATGGTCCGATTATGAAAGAAACCACCCTTTTCAAGAAACAACTCAGGTGGACTGTTGAAAGATCGTTAGATGATGATGCCACATGGTGATTTTTTATTAGCTCAAATTGTATTGTACCATTAATTACTGTTAAGACGTTATATTATAAATAGGAACATCGACCAATGGTGTAGGGTCGATGGTTTCGTGCAAGAACTCTTTTCTTTCTGGTTGTTAAAAATTATTTTGGAGCTGCTATGAATGAAGAAGTCCTTCTGGACCAAAGACGAAGTTGTTTTTCATCATATGCATGTGTAATTGAGCCTGGAGACGAACTATTTCCTATTCAGTTCATGAGCATATGTAACAAGTAAGAGTTATCAAATATATTGTCAAGTTATCTTGTGCAATTGTTTGTTGTTCTTTTCTCTAATGATGGAAATGATGAATCATTGTGTGGATATATGATGAAGGATTATGGCAGATTAATTATTTTGCTTGATATTGATCTTATCATATAACTGTTTTCTTCTAATAATTAGTATTCTAAAACAGTAATTGGATGCTCACATAATTAACGTATTATTACTAGGCCTGTGGTATAGGATTATCGTTTGCATGTTTGAGTAGCAGGTTATCCCAAGCTCAACCTCTTCTACAGTAGTTAAATTTTCTATCATCTTATTTTCTTGGATAGTTTAGGTTAAAATCTCAGCTAGAGATCAAATGCTCACACGGTTAAAGTATTATTACTAGGCCTGTGGTAAGAGATCGTTGTCTGCATGCTGGAGTGAGGGTTATCCCGAGCCCGACCTTTCCCAGTCTTTAGACTTCCTTATCACTATGTGGTCAAGTTGGTTTATACCAGATTTTTCTCACATTTATCCTAACTAAAGAGAAAATACCAAAAGAGAAAATATTGACTGAAGGAGATGCCTCCACAAGAAAACAAAAATTCCATCGATTTAATTGGTCGGATCACAAGATTTGGAGAATCATTCCAATCACAAATGCTGCAGAGTCTAATTGGGCCTCGGTCGTGGGTTTGGTTCCTACTGTTGAGTTAAGGGGTTTAATACCCATCAACAGACTCTTACATGCATTACTACAATGCATTGTCTTCTCCCTACCATCATAGGATTGAAGAAAAGGCCATTGATAATATCGGTTCTGCTTTGCATATTTTCTCAGATTATGAAGAACAACTTGAAAGAATTGGTCTTCCCCATGGAGAATCAATTAGATAGACATACATGTTCGCTCTCTTGCATCTTGTACAAGATATGAACAATTGTATGATAGAATTTGTGGGGAAGGGTACTGTCTCACCTCTCACCCCTAGAGCTTCATCCTCTTCTGCAACCCCCTTTAGAAATCTGGTTGAAAACAATTTTCAGCCTAAAGCTATCTTGCCTCAAAGTTGGTGTAACTTTTGCGAGGAGCACCATGAAGAAACCACATGTGGTAAAGAAGAGTGACAATGATAATATATTGGTAAGAGACCAGAAGATACGATCGTTGTCCTAGACTTTGCAGATCTAGAGGATTTCATGGTTATTAACACTATGAACAAAGCCTATGCTCCCAAGGGTATATTTGACTCTCCTCGTAGTTCTTCTAACCCGAGCTCATCCTCAACCACTGCTGTGCCCCAGGTTCCTAAAATTCCTAAAATTCAAGGAATCAATCCTCTTCTTCCCTCTTCCAAATACAATATCTTGAATCAATTGGCCAACATCAAAGCATATGCAACCCTCCTAGACATGGTTTTCGTCCTGGAACAACAAATGCATCTGAAACAATTCATGGAAGGAAAATCTTCAGTTGTAGTCAATCTTTCTGAAGAGGTAGATGAAGAGGATTCTTATGTAAATAAAGTAGGTGTAGATAACTTTAGATACCCTGTAAACCCCCCCCCCTTTTATATTTCTTTAAAGATCATGGATAAGATTGCCCATTGTTGCCTCATTGATGGTGGTTCAGGTCCAAGTTTCATGTCGAAGATTATTATGGAAGAGATAGGATTGTCTTGTACAAATGAAAAATGCCAGAAGCATTCTCTCCTATAATAGTCTACAACAAACAACCATAGGCGAGATTAAGGATGTAACCTTGGTTTTATGCACTCATACTAAGATAAGGACAACCCTCATCATTTAGGTGATCGATATGCCTGTAAGCAATTATTCAATTATCTTGGGGAGAGATTGGAAAGCCCTAACAGGTGGATACCTATCACTTGATGAGACACATTTATCCATTCCTCAGAATGGTAAGAACATTATAGTCCTTAGAGAGGGAATAATTTCACCCTACATAGAGAATGTTCCTCAATCTAGCATAAATTATATTGATGAAGACCTAGGAGTGTATTCCATATTTTCTAAAGAGGATAATATTCATTTGGAAAAAATGATTTAGATAACAATATATGGCATATACACTTTAATGGTTCATTCTCTATTGAAGGTAATGGGGCTGGTATTTTCTTGGTTTCCACTGCAGGAGAAATTCATAATCCGTCATACAGGTTGGAGTTTGATTGTACAAACAATACTGCTAAATTCGAAGCTTTGTTGTTAGGCATTGAGAACGCCCTTAATATTGGTCGTGGTCACCTTTTAGTTTTTGAAAATTTTGAGCTTGTTGTGAACCTGATACATAAGATATGCTCTCCTAGTGACAAGTTGATGGAACGATACTCCCAATCTGTTTGGGCACTTGTCTCGAACCTTCTATCTTTCAACATCACTCATGTTAAGAAGGAGTTGAATTCAATGGCTGGTCGGTTAGCCGTCTTTGCAGCCTCTCCTAATCAGCAACTCTTGCCTCATAGGCCCTATTGTGCCTTTCAATCTCTACATTGTCCATACATCCCTGAAAAGGAAGGATCTTGGAAGGCCATCCCTAACGATGAGAGAATTTTATGTTGTCATTCAAAATGAACCTCTTAATCCCAAGGGGATTATATCTGTAGAAAAGAATAATATTCCTGAGGGCTTGAATCCTCTTGAGAGTTCATTTTCATTGAGTGATGTAGGAAACAAAGAAGAACACAAAAAAAGGGAGTTACAAAAGAAGGTGGTTGAAATCATCCTCCTGAACAATAGTAAGCCTGAATCTTCAATGGACGTTAAAATAAATGTCCCTTGTTCTGTTAAAAAAGAGGTGGGGTCCACTGAGCTACTTGGTGAATCTCAAAAGGTTTTTGCTCAGTATTATGAGGATGTTCATGGTTTTGATCCTGGTCTTGCTTGGAATATTATGAAGCTAGCTAGGAAAAACGGAGAACTTGTTAAATCTGCACTGAAGACACCTTTCAAAGGGAGTTGAGAGATTTCTTAAGGGCTGGAATGTTTTTTTCAGCCCACCCTGGGTGGGTTTCAAATTGGGAACCGTCCTCGAGGACCACTGATAATATTAGAAACTGTATTAGTCTTCGAAACTTCAAGCAAGAAATTATGAGAAATCCCTCCCCTCCTCTCAATGTCGGAATATTTTTGCAACAGGTTGTAGAACCACATTTAAGACCCTTACTTGACAGTTTGTTAGGTTACAAAAGGATTAAGGTAAATGGGGAAAAGGTTTACGAAACCACTTTTCTTACTAATCATGATACTATGCCTTACAAATGCCTGCCTCCTGGTTCACTTGATGCAAGTACCATCTTTAAAAGGCCTATACACACCACTTTTAGTAAATTGGTCAGTCTCCATGCTTATCTTGATAATTTAATCATGTGTGTCAAAGGGATGATAATTACATCAGAATTTCAAGTGTTGGATCATTTCTAGATTACTTTTGTCTTGGACACTAACTCAGACATTTTAAAGGAATTACAGAGACAATGGTTCTTCTACAACACTAACAATCCTCACTTGAAGTATTGTGAGGGACCAGCATGAAAGGTTCTAATGCTGATTGGATTTTTGTATACTAGTAGCCTAGCTCTGCTTTAAAATTTTGTGCTTTTGTTCTCTACTTTACAATACTTTGATCTTTTCTTTCTAGGTTAAGTTTTATCCCTACTCTGCTTCATTTCTGTCTTTTATTGTTGTTGTTTTAATTTCTGCAATTTTACTTCTGTCATGATTTGGTTTCTTCTTATATTTTAATCAAGTTGGTCAAATAGGATGTTGGGTCAATTTTTCCATAGTGAGACTCCTGCAAAGCATTGTTAGTTAATAACAATCAAGCTCACACAGATGTTATGACGCTCCTCTGAAGGACCCTTGAAATTGTTACATTGTTTCCACTGTTGTCCTATAAAGAATTGGCTATCTCCCACTTCTCCTTGCCATTTCTTCATCCATTGAGATTTTAAGAGAAAGTCTAAATTTTTTTCTCCTAAAAGTTAGAGAAAAGATTCCAGTCAAATGATTATGCATACAGTGGTAAAACCCCTCATACTTAACACTTTTCATGAATTATTCCCAAATTCTCGGTCATCTTTCCATTAAATCTGCTCACTTCCACCTGTTGCATAATCATTCGAGTTATATCTTCTTAACCTGCTATTTTGGTCCATGAAACCATGAGCTTTGAGTTCTAAATCTGTTGGAAACAATTTTTCCCATGGAGTCGCTAGTTTGTTGACGATTAAAATTGTCAACGAAGTTCTGCCCGCAAAGTGTTTCTAAAGCCTATTATTATAAAAATCTAAATAATACTAGTAGGTGAGACCCCCTTGAACTATTGCAGAGAAGATATGTTCATTTTTTATGTTATGATGATGTGCGACACGACTTACATGGTTGATGAAGATCTTGTTGTTATTGGTTATGATTTGAGCTTATGACGTGTTGATTCCTTATGTTACTACAACCTATGCTATTCATTAATGTCATTGTTGTATGTTCTTATCGCACCTTCACAACAAACATGTAAGTAAAATTACATGAAGGACAGTTTTGAGAGAGACAGAATACTAGAACAAATGCAAAGGAAAGGGACCTAGTTCTGCAATATCACATGCGAATAATTTGAAGGAAATGAGAAACAATTACAAAGGGAAGATTTTTAAGCTATCCTAATTATACTACATGCATGAAAATACTTGATGATTATTGTTAATCCCTAGCTAGCAAGAAAATGGTTATGAAATTGTGATTGAATTACATGTTTAATATGCATATGGTGTGAAATGTTTGTGGCGCATTTGGCAAGGTGATAGTGATAATGGTTATGCAATGGTTAATTGAATTATGTGGTCAATCCAGATATGCTATATTTGGATAGACTGAACTTCGGTGGCTCATTTGACAAGGTGGTGAGCATTAATGGTTATATGATTTTGTTTGAGTTATATAATAAGAAATTGGATATATGATATGGAAAGTGCATTTGGCAAGTAACCTATGTAGATTCCAACACAGAGTTAGATTAACGGTGTTAATTGAAAGATGGTTGGCATCTACTGATGAGTAACTGAATGGTGGGTGGAGGCAATGTGCATTTACTGCACGTCACCTTTAACCCTCCTGTTATGCACCACCCTAATCGGGCTATTGTTTGATCTTGTTGTTGTGGTTATGATTCAAAATTTTAGCAGGGAAGAACCGCTCGGCCAGCTCTCGTTTTAAGGAATTCAATTACAGGTATGTATTTTTTTGGCCATTCGTGATTCTTCTCTTGTTATGAAATGATTACTGGATCAGGTGTATGGGTTTGTGTTTTCCTAATTTTTGTAACTGTGTGAAATTTGGGTTCTTGGAATAAAGAGTGGATGGTTCTTCCTGTAACAATTTTGAGTTCATCGAGGTTATTGGTCCTCCTAGATGATAGATCTTTGTTATCACTGCTATTTGGTTGGAGGGTTTTTGCTTAATCTTGGGTGAATAGCTATCTTCACACACTGTCACTAAATCCAATCTCTAGATTTCATGGGTTTAATGGTTAGAGGTTTTCTGCATCATTTTGTTTTTTTCACTTTGTCTTTGGTTGATTGCACCACCAAGGGTCAAAAAATGAGGTTCTTTTTCTTCCTTGGCTCTGTCTTCATCCCTGGGTTAGGATTGTTCATTCGAAGAACATGAGGGTTCTACCCTGCATATGTTAAATAACATTGCCAGGACAGATTAAAGCTTCACCTTTCTATTGTAGCCCCCTATCATGAATTTGTTATGTGTCCACGAATGGGTCTGTCTGTGTATACACCATTAGCCTTGGGTTTTCACCATTATAATAGTGGATCTTATCTCCCTGTGTTGGTTACGCAACAAACCTTGGCCCTCCTATATAAAGAGTGATAAAGAATACCAACTTGGCCTCTTGGGTTTCCTACTTGGTTATGGTTGTATAATTATTGACTAGTTCAAATACGAGCTCACTCAGTTGGTCGTGTGACATTCGTGTTGCTTGGTACATAGTCATCCCTTCTTTTATAAAAATGGTGAACCCTACATTGCCAATTGTACTTTCAAAGTACACACAATCACTCTCTTTGTAACTCAGTATTGTTAATGAAAAAGGCCTCTGCCCGATTCGATTGGATGTAGAGATATGTGTAGTTACCACAATTGGTTAGGTTGATTGTATTTTTTTGCAAAAGTGGTGAATTGTTGGGTTGATACATAGTCAATGGTATTGGCACTAATGATTATTTGGATGATAGCTGGCATTGGTTACAAATGCTTGATGTTGCTCACGCATGTCGTGTTATGTGCATAGTGTTTTTGCAAATGAAACAATGGGTGTGGTAACTATGGTTTTCTTTGGGGCCGAATGACTATTGAACTGGATGATTGTAATGAGTATATCCACTGCAGCCTTATTCTTGTTTTATTGTATAAACCTAAGTTTTCACAGCATTTTCGATCACGGTGTGACTAAATCGAAGAAATGTTATATTAAATTGATGGCTTAGTACAAAATGTTGAGTTGTTACCATGACTGTGTGCTGTTTTTGTTAAGGTGAAATTGTTGCATCACGGGGTTTTATTGGTTGTGCACTGTGTATAACATAGAAGGCTTGAGTCCTCATAGTCAGAGATACTCACAGAATTTTGAGCACGTTTTGTTTTATCTCGATCAATTGGTTGAGATAGGATTGTTGTTAAGACCTCATGATGTTGGATGAATGGCCCATCTATTTAAGCCACATTAGCTTTTTTTTTTTTTACAGTGGTAGAGTTACATTGCCTGGGCGAATTACCCTATGCATAAGTTGGGTCTAAATGGTGACTCTGGGTTGTATGTTTAATTGTCATTCGGGTGTGGCATTTAGGTCTTGATTATTTTGGTTACTGTCATATATGTTCAACAAATTTCATTGCATCTAAATGATGGGCCCAATTGCAGTGATAGTGACTTCATTGTTAATTTCAAAACATGACTTTTGAGTATTATTGTGGATTGAAGTAATGCATGGGCAATGGGATGGTTACAGATTGGAAATGGGTATTGTTCATAAATTGTTATAAAATGCAGAGTATGTGAATGAAGGAAACTTAACCACTTACAAATTGTGTGAAATACATATTGTCTTGTGATGTAACTGTGTTGGATATTTGATTATGAACAATGAACTAGTTAAATGCACATAAATTATTATTTGGCCAAGTGATGGATGGTTGATGCATCTCCTTTCGCAGAATGTTTGTGGATCACTTAATTAATTTCATGAATAGTAATCTTTCTCCTCCCCTTCCATTATTTCATATTTTTGCTAATTAAAAACCCTTTCACCTCCCATATTCATTTTTCACCCCCTGTTATGAGATTGATTATAGTCGAGGGAATTTTTTTGTTAAGGTGGATGAAGGTGATAATTTCTTGCGTGGATTGCAGTGAGGTTTGATTGGTTTTATTTACAATTGATTTTTTTTGTCATTAAGCAGTGACCATGTCTTCTCCCCTTTCATTATATCGTATTTTTGGTCAATACAAACCCCTCACATATCCCATAACCCTTTTTCACCCACTTGCTCATTGATTAACAACAAAGAAATTTGTATGGATTGGATTGCATGAGCCTAATACATCATTGAGACAAATCTATTAAATATTTTTAAGAGTTGTCATATATGGTTATTTTAAAGACTATTTGTTAATCGATCACACATGCAGGATGAGTTTTTTCAGTTGGGGCAGCCATGGTTGAGGAAACAAAAGTAGAGGTAACTAGAACCGAGGCCCAAGAAGGCCTAGGTTCTCCATACATTTTGACGTTGATTCAGAAGAGCTTGGCCAATTGTTTCATGCCAGATTATTTAATTGAATTGGGCAGGGAATAGTCCAAACTAGACCTGAAAGGCCTCCTTTCCAAGCCCTGCAAGCACCCATTATCCCTATACCTCCTCACGTCTCATTACAACCAGAGGTCTCTAAAAATCATGGATGGTAGGATATTGTCCACCCGACAGTCTCCCAATGTCATGGCTGGCCCAAATTGTCTTTGCCTACTCCTCCGCCTATTAACCCCATTGCCCAAGCTATCCCTGATCACTCGCCAGTGAAATACTCCCATGTTAGAAAGAGATATAAAACTGAGGCACACCATGCACTTCACAAAGAAAAAGCCATTACTACCCTTTCCTCACCCTCCAATGGCTCTAACAAATCCATGTCTTCCCGGATGCATTTGAGGGATGATTGTTCCGACATGATTAGTGAAATTTGGCCTAAAGGCTCTACACAACCAAAGGCAAATTCAGAAAAATCAAGAGGTGACAGAAGCAATCAAGGAAGTGTTGCATCACAGACTGGAAAATATGGTTTCTAGTTTTTTTTGTATCTATTGTTCTATGACAATTGACTTTGGGGATCTTTCGACAGCATGTTTATTTTGGATATATGAGTATTATTTTGAAATAATTTCGAATTTCATGAGTTTTAATTGCCAAAAGTGAATATGTTGATGGGGGGCATAAGGAGGTGTCTTTTTCTTAAGTAATGGTTATGTTATGATTGTTATGAACCAAAGGGAGTTACAAGGGGTCCCACCTAGTAGTTATTGTTTAATTATGACCCTTAATTATAATTATTACTTTTCCCCCTAACTAAAGTTAGTTGATTCTTTTAACTAAATTAACTAATGAGTTGGTTCAACTACTTCAACCAATTCTAGTTTGTTAAAAGAATGAAGAAAGGGAGGAACAAGGGAGGATAGAAGTAGAAGCATGCTAAGGTTTTCTCTTTGAGTTTATGTTGAGATAGTTCAGTTTCCATTCATTCATATATTCATCACAACCTAATTCTCTTTTATGATAGGAGGGTATTATTGTAGACAACAATATTCAGGGCTGAATCAAATCATTCAAACACTTGTTCTTTAGAGGTGTTGATTTATCTTTAATAGTTTGTGTAGACTTGTCTGTTTGTGAATTAATTTTCATGACTGATAAAGGCTATTGTGCAGAGTCGAGTGGGCAGCAATCTGTGGAAATTTGATCCATCTTTTAGAGTTCATTTTTGTTTTTCTGTCATAGGTCCTTTTGTATGTTCCATCGGGGATGTCTAAGTTTGACTGAGGTCCAAGATTTCTGCATGAGATTTTTTAAAGAAAATGACTCTTTGGTGAATTGGAATGAAATAAAGGATTGCTTTATGTCTCATCTATCTTGATTATCATCTTGGTGTCTCTATTTCTATTCTTACATTTATTTCAGCAACTGTTATAATAAGAAAATTACATAAAAAGTGAATTTCCTTCAAGCTTTTTGTTGATAAAAGACTAGACTAAGAACTTGTAATTAATACTTGTGAGTTAGGATGTTTTTTTGTTGGCTATAAACATAGGGTGATATTCCCATCTACCTTGCTTTAGCCAAGTAAAGTATGAAAATGCTTGAGTAAGATCAATTCATATCTTTTCTTCAACAAAATGCATGTGAACTACTATAAATTGCATTTAATATGACATTTGAAGTTACTAGTAAAGCAATGCACGCCATCATTATGTTGATGAATCACATATTATTAGCATCATATAGCCTTCTTGCAACTTCTATAGATGTTGATGTTGGTGGCCACAACTGGGATTGGGTAGTGGCACACATGATGTTTAGATATACAACATTAGCATCTTCTTTTAATCATTTCATAATCATCTATTTATCATATCTAGTGTTCCACATTATATCTTTTTCAAGATATGGGATTTCCTTCATGTTAGGGTCCTACCCTAAAATCCCTACTTTAAGCTACCTAGGAGTTAGTTAATTTTTGTATTGACAACTATCCTCTTTGAATAAGGCCCTTTGGATAATAGTGGATAGTTGTTTATTGTAAAATGATCCACTTTATAAATCTCAACAGGTAGTTGGTACCCATTAGAGACTTTGGAATATTTGTCTTGTGTTGTGTATATGGATATCTTCTTGGTGGAAGGTCACACCACCTTAAGAGGAAATTGAACATTGTATTATTCCTCGCATGATCAATATACAATCATATATTTACATTTTTTTATCTTATTGTCTCTTGTTCTTGGTTAATTTGCAATTATATTCTCTATATACCTGATTGTATTTTAACTTTCAAGGGTTAAGGACCAGTACAAGTGGTATCAGAGCCAAGTTTTAGTAGAATTTTGTTTCAAGCTAGATACATGTCTGCCATATTTAAATAACAAAACAATATGTTGTTTAGTGGGTAAAACTATTGTTGGGGAAGAATACACATAGGAAATACAAGTGGAATCACATTGTTGGAAACCCTTATAACCCCTATTGATATCCCTTCGAATAATATTGCACTAGATAGMACTTCTATATGGAATATCACTTCCACACACCTTCATGTATATCAAAACTCCCTTGGATATACCTTAAATCAAATMTAGATCAACTGATCGACCGTCTTGTTGTTATAGTACACTGAGAATAGAACTCGAGTAAATCACTCTCCAATAGCTGGGTGGTCGAGTCGTACAACTAAGGGCATGATTGAGACTCCTTATTTAGTGCCCTAAGATATTGGATTGAGTACTATTGTTGGACCCCACAACTATATTAGAGAGATATAACACCTAAAAATMTTCTATCTTTCAGACCTTGAAATCCCTATCTTCTATATTCAATGAATGGAATTCCTACATCTTTGCATCCATATGGAATTTGAATATTTTGTCACCCAATAATAATCATCCAAGAGTAATACTCCTATAAGAGTAGTACTCAAAAAAAGGAAAAAAAAAAGAGAAAGAGAAAGTTTGGGTCTGGTTGAAAACATTGTGAGAGACCTATCTCAAAATATTTCTTACATCATGATGATCATGGGGGTATACCTCTTAAATAATCATTTTTTGGGTGGGATCAACAATATAGTGATTTGGGGTCTATCTGAAAAGACAACTTTCAAGCTATTGGTCATAGTGAGATAAGTGGAGAATAATGCTTCTACAATATCTTCAGTGTTCCCATGATTTAAACTCACAACATGGCCAACTTGGAGAACCAAAAATCCAACATAACCAACTCACTTAGCACCTACAACTAGAAAACAAGGTGTATAACATTGAGTCTACATTGAATTTATAATGGACATAATGACCTAACAAGGATGCATCTTGAAAATAATAGGAGACTTCCTGAGTATCCATGTAGGAGATTCAAACATGTATCCAACCAAAGAGGAATTTACCACCCTTGAAGTATAAGCCACGCATTTTTAGGGTAATCATCACCCATACTTTTAGGATCACAACTCATGGCACCATTTTCCAAAGGTTAACATGATCAAATTTGATGGGTTGGATCCCTCATGGTGGGTTACCCAAATGGAACATTATTTTTCTCTCCATGGAATTACTAATTACCTACACAAAATAAATGTGGGGTCTCATATTTGGATGCTAAATGTTGGTAGTGTTGGAAATGGTATAGAAAGGATTATAAAGGTTACATTTCCTAGATCCAGATTGTGCAAGTAATTTATTCTTGTTTTGAGCATGACACTCACCATTTGGGATGCTTGAAAAAATTATGCCAAACACGCACATTTATGGAATAAATTACCACCTTTGAGCAATTGGAAATCCATGCAAAGGGCCAATTTGATCTATTTTTTAAAATAATTTTTCATCAATGGTATCGAGGAAGAAATTGAAGCACATGTCATGATGTAGTGCCCACAAACATTGTTGGAATCTTGTGATAGATCTAAAGAAGTTGAGATAGTGATCAACACACAATCCAAGAAACCTTTATTCACTACTTCCCTTAACCCCCTTATGGTGACTATATCTAGGTCCTCCAACTCACTACCAGCCCGCACCACAAGTTATCTCCCGAATATATGATAGAACATCAACGCCCCTGTCTTTGATTAATCGTGGTGAATGATATTTCAAAGGGAACAATTGAAAATAACATAAATTATTTCAAATGATTTATCTCCACATGAATACTCAAATGGAATTCTTACTGAAGATACTCTTGAACCATGTTTAGAAGAAAACACCACCCCCATGGAAGAGGAATCCCCCTAGAAAAATCCTTTCAAGGAACCCCAAAATTTTCTCCATGTCCTATGATGTTTCTCAACATCTCAAACCTTGAAATCGATTATCTACATCAAGCACCACAAAGTGATTGTGTTGATTGATAATGGCATCACTCACTTTTTTATCCATAGGAGAGTGGCACAAGACACCATTGTTATATACATCCAAGATCTAATTGTCAAATTATGATTTCCAATGGTGGTATGATGAAATGTGGGTGCCACTGTAAAAATGTGAAATTACTAATTGGTGGGTATCATCTCAAAACTCACATGTTTTCTATTTAAATGGGTAGTTGAGATATAGTTCTTGACATAGAATGACTATGCGCTTTGGGACTAGTCACCATGGATTTCAAAGAATTAAATATGATTTTCATGCATGAAGGGTAGAAATATACCTTCAAGAGGCTTACATCCATTTCCCATAATATTATCACCTCTCATCATATGGAGAACTTTTTGAAGAAAGGCTATTCGGGTGTTATTGCACAGTTTAATTCCGTACAAGTAGTCAACACCCCTCCATGAAAGATTCAGCCTGATTTGCAACTGATTTTCTCTAAGCATCAATAGGCATTTGAAACACCACAAGGTTTACCACCTTCACATGGGGAAAATGACCATTATATTCTCGTCATTATAGGTAGTCAACCATCCAATGTGTGTCCTAATTGGCACTCTTTTGCACAAAAAAATGAAATTGAAAATATCATTCATGAATTGTTGGAGGTGGGAGTAATACATCCTAGCACTAGCCCATACTCATCACCAATGGTCATGGTATTAAAAAAGGAAGGTACTTGGCACATCTGTCCTTATTTTAGGGCTCACAATAAGTTGACCATCAAGGACAAGTTTCATACCCTAGTTATTGATGACCTCTTGGATGAACTTCAGAGAGACACGTTTTTCACTAAACTTGACCTTTTTTTTGGCTACCATAAGATCAGGATGAAAGAGGTACACATCCCTCAGACTGATTTCTATATACATGAAGTTCAGTATGAGTTTTTAGTGATGGATTTTGGCCTTTGAAATGCTCCATTAACCTTCGAGAGCCTCATGAACAATATATTTAACCCATTCCTATGCAATTTTGTGTTAGTATTCTTTGATGATATTCTAACTTACAAAAAAACATGGGAATACCAAATAGAGCATGCTAATAGAGAATTGAAACTCCTATAGGATCAACAACTATTCACAAAAGACTCTAAATGTGCTTTTGGGGATTTATAGGTTGAATACTTGGGTCACATTTTTAGTCGAAAAGTAGTACAAGTTGATCCCAAGAAAATAACAACTATGTAATAATGGCCCTGTCCTTAAACCCTAAATATCTTGTATGGATTCTTAGTACTTATATGTTATTGCATGAAGTTTGTAAAAAATAATGGAAATTGTTTTTCTCCCTTAACCTCTTTACTAAAAAAGAATGCCTTTGTTTGGAATGAGGCCACTGAACTAGGCTTCTCATCTTTAAAGGATGCCATGTGCACAACTTTGGTATTCGTTGTGCCATATTTTACTAAGAATTTTGTCTTCGAATGTGATTCCATGGGAAGAGATATGAGATAAGTATTGATGCAACAAGGGAACCCTTTGGCATTCACTAATAAGAAGTTATGTGACACAAATTTGGATAAGTCCACATATGAGAAGGATATGATGGCAATTCTTCATGCAGTAGAGACCTGATACCCATACTTCATTGGGTGACATTTCCAAATCAAGATTGATAATCATAGTATAAATTACTTTTGTGTACAAAGGTTATCCTCACTAAAGCATCATAAGTGGGCCACCAAGCTACTAAGGTATAACTATGAGATTATCTATAATAAAGGTAAAGAAAATGTGGTAATTAATGTTGTTGAATTAGGGTTTTAGATCTAGGTTTCAAACGGATTTACCAAAAAATACCCCATAGGTACTGACATATTCAGTCTTCAAGGGCTAAAGAAGGTGTCACATGAGACAACATGAGAATTTTAAAGACCAAAGGTTTGTGCAAAACATGAAGGAATAATATTGACATGAGACATCCAACTTAGAACCATGCAATAATTTTACATTCATCCATAACATCCATATGAGTGTTGCACAAAATAATACATAACATGCATACATTCATATTAGAATACACAATATATAGAGACAAATGTGCTTCATGCATCATTCATTAATCACAAATTCATTCAAATACATTTCAATACAAAAATTCCCTAGCCTGCTCCGATTGTATTCAGAGTGAAACAAAGACCAACAATATGCTCATATCTCGATCTACTTTCTCTCTCATATTCACATAAAAACTCTTGACCAACTAATGAAGCAAAGCATAACAATAACTGGAACAATGCTTAACTAAAACCATAACTCATAGAAGCTAACATAACAATGAACAAGAATTTAACCAAAACCCCAACCCTTACATGTCTGCATGCATTCCTTTTATCTCTACTAGAGCATGGAAATCATAACAAACTTTCCATCTCACCCACAACCTTGACTATGACCAATCAGGTTGTTAAAAAACACGTTACAATTATTATTGAAGATATTCAAGGATTTAACACATATACAAACTTTACAAGTCCTTACATGAACTACAAAAATAGTTGGTGCACGTAGTAGAACATTGGTTAGTGCAAGTGCTAAATATGGCAATGCGCATTGGAAACTCATGGCATGCACCCAGTGTCGACTTGTGGTGCACACATAGTCTTGCCAAAACCTTAGCATGCCAATAGGCTACCAACACTATTAGTTGGCTTGTCCTTGAGCCAAAGACGTTACTTATGGTGCAACAAAGGTGATGGATGGTACCATATTTCTGATTTGTATAATGAATTCTTTGAAGTAGGCATCGATCTCATAAAAAATTTCTATTAGTTCCTTCATATTTTTGAAAAAGTATTCAATGTCGCCCAATGTGGTCGACCTAGCAGTAGGTTTGATCTACACACCCATTTCTACCACTAGGGATGCCCTTGTATGTGCATTTGCAAGTTTATAGTAGTGTTGCTAGGTCTTGTCCACTGTGTCTGACACAATGAATGATAACTTATGTTGGTTAGAATGGGTAGATGAAATCTCAAGACGAAGGATGGGAATTACTTTCATGGTTTCTTGTCGCTCTACCAAAAATAGGGAGGGAAGTGCTTTATTCTTCTCATTGATATGCACCTTAGTTGTGTGAATATGATATTCAATTACATTTATTTTGGGGACACTTTGGAGGTGCATCGAGAGATTTAAGTTGTACTCAATAACCCATGAGAAATCGTCTATTCACTCTTGTATTTTCTACAACAACAATCTTCTATTGCAACTCCCCTTGTTCTAATTGAGGGGTGCGCTTCATATTTTCCTAAAGATCTATATTATGTGACTTCAAGTATTGAACCCTTTCCTTTACTTTGATGAGTTTACTTAGCGTCAGGAGGTCCAAAGTTTCTATTGTTTTAATGGGGACTCGTGCATAGACTTCATCCACTACATTGATTAACAATGTCTTCATAGTAACCTCCACTTCATGGTGTTCTTTGATCTCTTTATGCATTATTATCTATTGAGTTTCTTGGTTTGCAACAATCTCTTGATTCTGCTTCTACTGAAGCTTTGTATAGGACTGGTTGAGTATGTGCTGCTTTCCCCCCAACTCATTCATTATCTTTTCCATATATGTTTGCAGGTCCTATGAAGGCACTTGTGCCAACTCAAGATCAACATAAGGTAATGGTTGAGGTTCTAAGCTATTGGATGGCTTGAAAGTTGTCACAACTAATGGATTTATCCACAACACTCTCTTCTAGGTACTATTGTGTGGTGATGTGGTGCTGGTAGTGATACCTATGAAACTTTGTTCTTGGTACATGGGACTCATTGTTGGAGAATGCTCAAGAATACAACAAAGCTCACCTAAATTCTATGATGAATCTCTATTAAACAATTGTTACATGTCCAAATTCCCTTGGAGTACCTTAATGATACTTATAAATGGTGTTGTGGTTTGTCCTAGCTCTTTCCTTTGAGTGTTGATATTGATTTCCTATTTTTCCATCCAACCTATTAGTACCCTACACATGGAGGACTTCACGATCATTTGAGAGAGCGATTCCACATCAATGGGTGTAGTGTCGATACATTATGACAAACTAGGTGTGCACTCTTATTCACTAGACCTAGTGCTTGGGCTTGGATCAATCATTGGAGGATTTCTCTATGTGGGCATAGTCTTCTCTGTGGTCATTTTCTCCCACTTCTGCTTCATCCCTTATCCTTTGCCTACCTCTTTGGCTACCTTTTCCCATTTCTTCTCAGTCATTGGTTCTTTACCTTTATGTTGGGTTGCCTCTGGTTGTTTCCACTCACCTGGTAGTTCTTTACCCTTCCATTGGGCTATCTATGCCTGTTTCCACTCCTACCTATTCTTGGTACTTGTTTCCAATTGTTCAAAATCATTGTCTAGCATGGGTAAAATTTCCTCTAGCCAGTGTGTGATGACCTGTTGAATATCCTCCTCGATAATGAAAAAGGGGAGGATCTTGGCCAAAATCTAGGGAGTTGTGAGTTGTCACATACCCACTACCATAATCGAGTCTTCATTGATTTCTATAGAATCAGAGCCCCCAAATTATATACGGAGGCCTAGCGTAAGCTAGCTCTTTCTCTCTCTCTTTGCTTCCATGTGATTGCGGGTAATGATCATAGGTAAAAAAAAATCGTGTTTCCTTTTTGTACTTTGCGCCTCGACGCTACAGTGATGCCGAATCGTTTGACTTTGCAACCGCCAAACCCCGGAAGGGCTAACAACTGACCAATAGGGACAAACCCCTACAGGGTTAGAAAATGGCCCTGTTGCATAGTTGAGTGGAGTACAGGTGGTGAGAGGGTAAATATGAAACGGTGGGCAACGTGACAGGAGACGGGTCCCACTTCACATTCCACACCATTCCGGACACCCCCCCCACCCCCCGCATTAAAGGCAGAATGGCAACGGGGCTCCGGAATGAAGCCTCAGCCGTAGATCTGGGTGGGTGGACTTTGGTTGTCCATATCTACTCGCCACTTAACCTAAGGCGCACTCACACCCCCAACTTAAATTGTACACCTTTTCCTCAAATTTGACGATCATTATAGACCCTGAGATCCTCCGAAAGAATCTCGTCCGTTCATCGGGACTTAACCACATGCTAATCGTCTCGATATTTATATTTGTAGATTTCGGGGTTTGAGAGCATGAGGGAACATGCCCTTCGGTATCCCGAGTGCTGAGACGTTGAAGTGTCACACAAGCCTAAATCGGTGATTATCCCCTTGGGTTATGTCTTGGTCAATGTGACCTCTTCCCACATGACCACACTCTCTCTTCCGTCGGGATTTGTCAAGGCGAGAGCCCGACCTCTTGTCAACAGAACTCTCGAATCCACGATCCCCAATTTCTCGAAACGAGTAATCTCTTGACACATAGCCTCCCAAAATCGGTCAGTCTACGACTGCTTCAGGGTTTCCACCATGGAATATCCCGATCTCTCGTCATCAGAACTCCCAAGTTCCCGATTCCCAATTTCCCGAAATGGGAAATCTCACGACACGTGGCCTCCTTTAATCGGATGACCCAAATCCATTTCGGGGCTTTCTCCCTTATTCACTGGGGGTTTAACCCTCGGGTATCTCCTGTCAGATCCAATGACTGTCGGGTTTTCCAGCCAAGATCTGACGGCTCAGACAGGTTCCTAGCTTGTGCATTCTCCCACGACTTCCTGGACAGGGAAAAATCAACGGTTCAGATGTTCTCATGGACCTTGGGGATCTACGATCCCGATTTCATCGCTATCCATGAAGGTACAAAAAGACAAGGTGGTGAGGTGTTTAACATCCTACTTTCTCCTACCAAATCTAACGGTCATGAGTGACCATAGATTTCCCGACGGGATCTCGTCCGTTGAACAACACCTATCAAGGTTAAGGTACTTATCCTTCCAGCTTCTTCTTCTTATCTGATGGTTGTGAGTGACCACAGATCTCCCGACGGGATCTCATCCATCGATTCGATACCTATCAGGGATTTCTTAAGGCCTGGTGCCTTCACGTCCTCCTTCTAGATTCGTGATGGCTTTTTCAAGAAGGGTATCTCCATGGGGAGGTTTACCCAGGGTACTATCTGAGGCATATAAGGGCATCTCTTTCCCGAGAACTATGCATGAAGTCTGAATTAGATCAACATGCATATAAATAAAAATTTAAGAGGGCATAAGCCATACGCAGTCTTTCCATATAAACATACAACTACCAATACTGATCAAGACACCATACATACATTCTTATAATGAAATCATTCACAATTTCATAGCTCATGATCATAAATGTCATCATACATATATTTCAAGATGCCAAAAGAAAAACACTTATCAGAAAGTAACACCAGGGACTATGCAACTGCTGAGAGGAGTGCTCGTTTCCACCCAACCATAGGCTCAGTGACTCCCAGCGGATTTACCACTAGCCACCCTCGAGCTGAGACCATGATGTTGTGAGTACACATCTCTATTTTCCAGTGACCAGGAGCGAAGGTTACTCTCCTTCCTCTCTGCTATCACCCACTCTGCATATCGCCAGAGTTCTCTTTCTCCCCTCGCGTCATCCCCCCTTTCCATCACTTCTCCCCCATGCCTTATCCTCTTGCGAGGTTGCGTGTGGCATGATTTCCCTCGCGCTGGTTAGGATTGATGGCTCTATGGATGGGTGGTTCACCTATCCATCCCTCATTAACTCCTGAGGAGCCATCTACCTACCAGCCTGCGAGACATTTAATTCGGGGTCAGCGAGCTGCTTTTGGCTCTTCGGGCCAGTGGAGTCCAAATACGGTATTGATTTTCGGTGGAAGTTAACGCCACCTTTCTAGGTGCCTTCCACCACCTTTATGCAGCCATCATGGTCTCATTTTCATCATATCCCCTCTCATCAGTCTTGCAATATAAATTCATAATGCTATTCACATTCATCGACCTTTTCCACAAGGTCCATTCACATCATATATTCACATTTCTGAGTTTGCCACAGTTCTGGGCCAGTCAAGTTATTTTTACAAATTGGGGGAAACAGGGCATTACAATTCCCTCCCCCTTAAAGGAACATAATCCTCGATGTTCTTATCTTTTAACATGAATTGCATATATAGAAGTAAACAAAATCGGATATGCTTGTCTCATGGCATCCTCCATTTCCCATGTAGCCTCATCTGGGCCAAAATGTCTCCATTTCACCTTTACCTGTGCAATGGTTCGGTTCCGGAGCGGGGTTTCCTTTCTGTCCAATATGCATTGGGGTTCTGGTAGAAATTCTCCCTCCGGTTCCACCTGGATCACAGACCAGTCAATTATATGTTTAGCATCATGTACATATTTCTTCAATAACGAAACATAAAAAACATTATGTGCTTTTACTGTGGGAGGAAGTGCTAGCCGATAGGCTACAGGTCCCACTCTATCTAGAACCTCAAAGGGTCCACAATACTGGGGTGCCAACTTCGCACAAGCTCCCATTTTCAGGGAACTCCTTCTGGGCTTAATTCTGAGATATACATGGTCTCCCATTTTGAACTCTCTTGGAGTTCTCTTTTGGTCAGCATAACTTTTCTGTCGGTTCTGAGCGACCTTCAGATTTTGTTTTATCTGAGTCACTTGTTGTTCCATTTCTTTCAACA
>JASDQU010102057.1:84853-136146 GCA_032191745.1 Picea mariana
GGGTGATAGGCGGTGCTAAACAACAATTTGGTCTCTAAACCAACCATTAGAGATTTCCAAAAATTGGAAGTAAATTTGGTGTCTCTATCAGACACTATCTCTTTCGGCATACCGTGCAATCTGAACACCTCTTTCATGAATACCTGGGTGATATCTATCACCTTGCAGGTTGATTTGATAGGAATGAAATGAGCAGACTTGCTCAGTTTATCCACCACTACCATAATGGCGTCATTTTGTTTGGTTGAAGTTGGCAATCCAGTAATAAAATCCATGGAGATGGTTTCCCATTTCCATTCTAGGATGGGTAAAGGGTGTAATAGTCCTGTTGGGTGTCGATGTTCTTCTTTAACCTGTTGACACTCTATGAATTGGGCCAAATATTTGGCTATGTCTTTCTTCAATCCAGGCCAATAAAATTGTTTCCGGGTGGCAGTGATCATTTTTTGGTATCCTAGGTGACCAGTATATGGTCTTTTATGTAGTTCATCCATAATGAACCTCTTCAATTCATCACAATTTGAAATATACAGTCTATCTCTGTAAGTGAGCAGACCTTCTTCGGTCACCTAATAGCCTTCATATTTTACTCCAGCGGGTTCTTGCTGTAGGTACAGGGTCACAATCTGAACGAAGGGATCTGTCTCTTATGCATTTCTGACTCTGTTCTTGACATCTGTCTCACATGTACTCACCACTGCAAGGTGAATTCTTTTCATGCTTCTGCTAAGGGCATCGACCACCCTATTTTCTTTCCCTTTGATGTGTTTGATTTCAAAATCAAATTCGCTAAGGAGGGCCATCCATCTAGCTTGTCTAGCATTGAGCTTTGGTTGGTCAAACAAATATCGCAATCCACAGTGATCCGTCATAAGTACAAATTTTCTTCCCAAGAGGTAATGCCTCCACATTTTCAAGTCATTCACTATGGTAGCTAGTTCTAGATCATGAGTCACATAGTTGACTTCATGTTTGTTCAATTTTTGGGATTCATAGCAGATCACACTTCCTTTGTGCATAAGGACTCCTCCGATCCCTTCCTTACAGGCATCTGTGCACACAAGGAAGTCAGCTTCTGGGTCAGTGATTTTCAACACGGGTGCATGGGTCAGTAGATGTTTCAGGGTTTGGAATCTTTCTTCACATTTCTGTCTCCACAGGAATTTTGTCCCCTTCTTCTGGAGGGCAGTGATTGGACAACCAATCTTGGAGAATCCTTTTATAAATCTCCTATAGTATCCTGCTAATCCCATAAAGGATCTAATGTCTGAAACATCCTTTGGGGTAGGCCATTCCCTAATAGACCTGATCTTGTCAGGATCTACTGCTACCCCTTCCTCGGACAAAACATGTCCCAAGTAATGTATTTGCTTCTGAAAGAAGTCACATTTTCTGAATTTAGCATAGAGTTGATGCTCTCTTAGAACTTGGAGCAAAAGTCTAAGATGCTCTTCATGTTCCTCTCTATTCTTAGAGTAGATTAATATGTCATCAATAAAAACTAGTACAAATTTATCTAAAAATTTACTAAGTACATTGTTCATTAAGCACATGAAAGTGGCAGGGGCATTGGTTAACCCAAATGGCACTACCACAAACTCGTAGTGACCATACTGTGTCCGGAAAGTAGTTTTATGGATGTCTTCACCCTTGACTCAGACTTGATGGTATCTCGACCTCAAGTCAATCTTTGAGAAAATAGACGCGCCTCCCAACTGATTGAATAGATCATCGATCCTGGGCAAGGGGTACTTGTTCTTCATGGTTACTTTATTGAGTTGTCTAAAATATATGCATAGTCTAAGGGTGCCATCCTTCTTTTTCACAAACAGGACTGGTGCTCCCCATGGGGACATGCTGGGTCGAATATAACCCTTATCCATCATTTCTTTCAATTGCAATTTGAGTTCCACTAACTCAGGTGTGCTCATCCGGTAGGGTGTCCTAGACACTGGCACCGCTCCTGGTGCAAGTTCTATTGAGAAGTCAATGTCTCTTATTGGAGGTAGACCTGGTACCTCTTCCGGAAACACATCTCTATATTCTCTCAGGATAGGGTGATCATCAAGGCTTGGTTTATCACCTTCAATTGTTTTCAACACCTGTATTGCATATAGGGGACATCCTTTTCGGCAATACTTTCTCATTTGCAGGGCTGATATTTGCCTCACCAAGACAAGTTTTCATATCCCTTGAAGGGTTATCCTTTTTCCTTCTCTGCTAACACATTCTAAGGTTTTATGGTAACAATCCAGTCTGGCTTTATGGGTGGCTAGCCAGTCCATACCAATCAACAGATCGTATGATCCCAGGGGTAATATGTTAAGGGTGGCTTGGGTGGGGAATTCACCCAACATTAATTGGCAGGCTAGTATAACCTCTGCTACCCTTCTTTTGGTGCCAATGGCTAACTATACCAACCATGGCTTGGTTTGTTTTCTTGGCTGTATCTTACACTTATCAATAGCTCTAGGGGCTATATAACTCAAATTTGAACCAGGGTCAATCAAAAGAGACACTAGATGGTTGAAAATCATACCTTCTATTTCCACCACTGAAGCTTGGTGGTCATCTTGGTTATTATCCAAGGCTGCATAAATCTGCGGCACACTCCCTACCACATCATTAACTGTGGTAGCTTCCTGAATGTTATAAACTTTCCAACTGTTATGTTGTCGGTGTGGACAGTCTCTCAGGAGATGCTCTTCTCTGCAACCCCAGCATTTCAAAGGTTCTCTCTTTGGGTTATTAGTCTTTACTGGTATAGGTCCAAAAGTTTTATTTTTGTACAATGAGGGAAAGTTCTACTGGAGTACACTCTGGGCTGAAAAGTCCATTATGGGGTTCCTCTTATAGTTCTTAAATCTTGAGGATTTGATCCCCTTTTTCTGGAATCTCGTACCACTCTTCTATTTCCAGTCTCCATGAGACTCTGCCTGATGTCCACATTGTTCATGACAATATGTTGCCTTTCGAATAGTGTCTATTAAGGTCTTTGGCTCATCAAATTCAATTCTATTCCGGTATTCCTTGGGTAGCCCACTGATGAAACGTTGCACCTTCGCCTTCTCTTCTTTGATGTAGGGTACATATCTCAATAAGTCGAGGAATTTGCCGACATATTCCTCTATAGTGAGTTGCCCCAGTTTGAGTTCATAAAACTCTTTATCCTTCTCGTCGAAATATTTTTCTGACAAATACTTCTTCCGAAAGTATTTCTCAAACTGTTTCCAGGACAGGTCCTCTTCGCAGACCCCTTTCATATTCTTAAGATATTCCCACCAGATGGAAGCTTTTCCGTTCAGATTGAAAGTGGCCACTCGGGCCTTCAAATTCTCTGAAAAATCATGAACTCTGAAATATTTCTTCAGTCCAAGTAGCCAGGCCTCAGCTTCCTCTCCCTTCTTTATCTCACCATCGAAGGAGGGAGGTTTGGCCTTTCTGAATTCCTCAAATTTATGACCCTTGGAAGTCTTTTGCTTCTTCTATTTTCTTCGAGAATAGGAACTGGTCCTGCTGCTAGAAGAGTCTTCTGAATCAACAGCTTCCTTCTCACAGGAATCGTCTAGCACTGGTCCTTTACCTCTGGGGTGGACCTTCCTTGAGGTTCTCCTCTTAGTATGGCCACTGATATGACCATGTTTCTGCATCTTGGGTTCATGTTGCATTTGTCGCTGTAGGTCGGATAAGCTCTACAATAAAACTGCATTAATTTCAGTTTGTTTTTCTTGTTCTTTCATCATCCTTTCATTGTCGGCCTTGTAGCTTTGCAATTAAACCATGAGACTCCTCACAGCCTCAGCTAGATCTGGAGGGGTTCTTATTGCTCTTCTTTTTTCAGAATCTTCATCTCTGTTGTGGGAGCCTTCTCCCATCTCTTGGTGAGTCACCATTCTCTACGTCTGTAAATTCCCGCAGTTGATCATCCGCTTCATAGAAAATACAAACGTTGGTTATTAGTCAAGAGTTAGATACATTTCATAACCTGTGCATAAATTCATAACTCTTTCACATGCATACACAGTTAGGTTCTCGTTTCCAAGTTTTGATCCTGGATAAGAGAGTTAAGTTAGGGGGTTACTCCTCGTAGGAGTTCTTCAAACGGAGCTTATGCACAACTCGTTCATGAGCCCAATTAGGCTGAGTGTTGTCACCATGATCTAATACCACTTTGGCACATACCCACTACCATAATCGAGTCTTCGTTGATTTCTGCAGAATCAGAGCCCCTGAATTATCTACGAAGGCCTAGCATAATCTAGCTCTTTCTCTCTCTCTCTGCTTCCATGTGATTGTGGATAATGATCATAGGTCAAAACAAATCATGGTGCCTTTTTGTACTTCACACCTCGATGCTACAGTGATGTCGAATCGTTCGAATCTGCAACCACCGAACCCCAGCAGGGCTAACAACTGACCAATAGGGACAAATCCCTACAGGGTCGCAAACGGCCATTAGGAATGGCTCTGTTGCGCAGTTGAGTGGAGTACAGGTGGTGAGAGGGGAAATACGAGACGGTGGGTGACATGACAGGAGACGGGTCCCACTTCACACGCCACACCATTCCAGACCCCCCCCCCATTAAAGGCAGAATGGCAAGGGGGCTCTGGAATGAAGCCTCAGTTGTAGATCTGGGCGGGTGGACTTTGGCCGTCTAGATCTACTCACCACTTACCCTAAGGAACACTTGTGCCCCCAGCTTAAAGTTGACACCTCTTCCTCACATCTGACGGTCGTTATAGACCCTGAGATCCTCCGAAAGAATATCGTCTGTTCATCGAGACTTAACCACATGCTAATCATCTTGATATTTATAAGTCTAGATTTCAGGGTTTGAGAGCACGAGGGAACATGCCCTTCGGTATCCTGAATGCCGAAATGCCAAAGTGTCGCACAAACCTAAATTGGTGATTATCCCCTTGGGTTATGTCTTGGTCAATGTGACCTCTTCCCACATGACCACACTCTCTCTTCCATCGGGATTTGTCAAGGCAAGAGCCTGATCTCTTGTCAATGGAACTCCTGAATCCCCGATCCCTGATTTCTCGAAACTGGTAATCTCTCGACATGTAGCCTCCCGAAATTGGTCGATCTATGACTGCTTCGAGGTTTCCACCATGAAACATCCCGATCTATCATCATCAAAACTCCCAAGTTCCCGATTCTCGATTTCCCGAAATGGGAAATCTCATGACACGTGGCGTCCTTTAATCGGACAACCCAAATCCATTTCGGGGCTTTTGCCCTTATTCACTGGGGTTTTAACCCTTGGGTATCTGCTATCAGATCCAACGACTGTCAGGTTTTCCAGCTAAGATCTAACGGCTTGGATAGGTTCCTAACTTGTGCATTCTCCCACGACTTCCTGGATGGGGAAAAATCAACGGTTCAGATGTTCTCATGGACCTCGGGGATCTACGATCCCAATTTCGTCGCTATCCACGAAGGTACAAAAAGACAAGGTGGTGAGGCGTTTAACATCTTACTTTCTCCTACCAAATCTAACGGTCATGAGCGACCATAGATTTCCCGACGGGATCTCGTTCATCGATCAACACCTATCAAGGTTAAGGTACTTATCCTTCCAGCTTCTTCTTCTTATCTGACAGTCGTGAGTGACCACATATCTCCCGACGAGATCTCGTCCATCGATTTGATACCTATCATGGATTTCTTAAGGCCTTGCGCCTTCACGTCCTCCTTCCAGATTCGTGATGGCTTTTTCAAGAAGGGTATCTCCATGGGGAGGTTTACCCAAGGTGCTATCTGAGGAAGATAAGGGCATCTCTTTCCCGAGAACCATGCGTGAAGTCTGAATTAGATAAGCATGCATATAAATAACAATTTAAGAGGGCATAAGCCATACGCAGTCTTTCCATATAAACATACAACTACCAATATTGATCAAGACACCATACATATATTCTTATAATGAAATCATTCACAATTTCACAGCTCATGATCATAAATGTCAACATACATATATTTCAATATGCCAAAAGCAAAACACTTATCAGAAAGTAACACCAGGGACTATGCAACTACTGAGAGGAGTTCTTGTTTCCACCCAACTGTAGGCTCAGTGACTCCCAGCAGATCTACCACTAGCCATCTCCGAGCTGAGACCACGATGCTGTGAGACCGCGTCTCTATTTTCCAGTGACCAGGAGCGAAGGTTACTCTCCTTCCTCTCTACTATCACCCACTCTGTGTATCGCCAGAGTTCTCTTTCTCCCCTTGTGTCGTCCCCCCTTTCCATCGCTTCTCCCCCATGCCTTATTCTCTGGCGAGGTTGTGTGTGGCGTGATTTCCCTCATGCTGGTCAGGTCTGACGGCTCTATGGATGGGCGGTTCACCTCCCCATCCCTCATTAACTCCTAAGGATCCATCTGCCTACCAGCCTGCGAGACATTTAATTCAGGGTTAGCGAGCTGCTTTTGGCTCTTCGGGCCAGTGGAGTCCAAATACGGTATTGATTTTCGGTGGAAGTTAATGCCACCTTTCCAGGTGCCTTCCACCGCCTTTCTGCAGCCATCGTGGTCTCGTTTTCAGTATATCCCCTCTCAGCAGTCCTGCAATATAAATTCATAATGTTATTCACATTCATCGACCTTTTCCACAAGGTCCATTCACATCAAATATTCACATTTCTGAGTTTGCCACAGTTCTAGGCCAGTCCAGTTATTTTTACAAACTGGGGGAAACAGGGCGTTACATGAGTGGGGTGAGGAAAACATTATGGAAATCACATTCAAACTGAATATAGTCCTCATACCTATTAAGGAGGATACATAGTATGTGAAAGGATCATACCATTGACTGAACCATTTCCATATACCAATGCTGGAAAGCTATGCTATTTTCACACTAGATCTTCTTGTCCAAGATGTATTGCAACTCTATGAAATTCAACATGGGGAAGGATGGTTCCACCCATTTGTCATACTTGCGGCTCAATGGTAATTTACACAGTAACACCCAACTATAATGAAACTCCTTTTCGAGTTCTTGCACATCCATGCAGTCTTGGATGAACTCATTCATCATGATTATTGTTGATCACGATAGGATCAACAATGTTCCTATGATAAAAGCTCATGAGGGTTATCATATGCAGAGATCGAAAGCGTAAGCTCAGGAAGAGGAGTGAAAAATATGCAGAATATCGAAATCGTAAGCTCATGAGGAGGAGCGAATTGAAGCAATTCATGATTATTGTTGATCACGCTAGGATCAACAATGTTACTATGATAAAAGCTTAATAGGGTTAGCAAATGCAGAGATCAAAGTTTGGAAGGAAAAGCATAAGATCATAGTGAAAAGCCTCAGCAACCGTATGATCAGAGTGAGAAGACTCAATAGTCGTCCGATAAAAAAATTGACCGTGTTGACCATCTCATATTAGGAACGCTGGTCATATGAGTGATCATGGGATTGAGGACCATTGGAGGATCATGACCGTCGGATCTGCAAGTCAGATCAACAATAGGAATAAATTGTGGATATCAGAAGGAGAATTAAACAACTCTCTAGTTCCAATCCCACAATTGGCCTAGATTTTCAGATCTCATAGACTCGAATATCAATGACTGTGGTTGATCCAAAAAAAAACCAGTTTAATTAAGATTAAGTCATGACCCTCCGATGCGCAATCACCAGATCAACGACAGGGATAGATTGTGGAGATCAAAAGGAAAATTAAACATCGTGCTATTTCCAATCCCGCAATTAGTCAATACCATCAAATATTTTAACTTCAAAGATCGACGACTGTGGTTGACTCACCAACAACACACAACTTCAAATTGTAGATTTTGGGTGTCAAGTTAAATCACTCACAATGTGTGGTTGCACAATCATCGTCAACCGTTGATCTACTTTGAGTGTCTTCACAACCGTTGGATCACATTTTAGTGGAAGGACATGATAAGTTGAAAGGGTTGAGAATTCGATTATTCGAATACCCATCAGTCGTCAGATCAAACCTGAATTCCCTTCAACCATCAAATCATTTCAAGTGGAAGGATAGGATAAGCAATGTCAAAGATCTGAGATCTCATTTATGGGAATCTTCATAAGCCCTTGGATCATTCTAAGTGGAAGGATAGGATAATCTAGAAGAGAAGCACCGTAGATAGATTGAGCCATCGATCTAAGAACATGATTGAAGAACAACATTTAGTTCAGGTCCAAAGTTGCGAGGAGGTTATGCTTTAGAGAAATCTCACTTCAAGTATTTAGTTTGAGATTTGAAAGACCCGAAGCCTGGAGAGCCGAAAATCTGAAATGAATAAGGACCATTGGATTTGGAGGGCATACGATGACCATTGGATCAGGGTTGTTGGTCAGCATACCATGTCTACAAGGACATGTGGCAGACCATGTCATCATACCACATCAACAAGGACACGTGGTAGAACACATCAGAAGGTCTACGTCAACAAACCACATTAGCAAAGACATATGAAAGATCATGTTGGCATACCATCTAAGCAATGATGTGTGGTAGACCACGTCAACAAGGACACGTGGAAAATCACATCATAATACCATGTCAAGAAATACACACGGCACAGTCAGAGAATGACAAGTGTCAATATAAATTGACATTTCAGGTACGTGCAAATAATGAATCAGAGTGACACGTGGAAGATACTCAGCTCATGAAACGTCATCAAGTGACGTAAGCAAGTTACGTAACTACGATATTTTTGATTCAGGAGTTTTACCACCTGCACTTTCCCAAAGTCCCAAAGTCTCGAATGCCGAAGTCCTGAAGTGGACATGAGACATATGATCTGAAGATCACTTTGAGAGCATTCTCATCCGTCGATCTACTACAGTGGAAGGATAGTTTAAGTGGAAGCATTAACTGACAGCAAGCGGTCTCCACCATTTATGACTTACTCAACAGGTGATCACTCTGGAGGAAAGAAGGGGTTGAGATTTGAAATCTATGAAGTCTAAAGACCTGATGGAGATATTGACCATTGATCCGAAAGGGACATGCATCAGTGGATTGACAAATCCAAAAGATTGATGCACGAAGGAAAGAAGGGGTTGAGATTTGAAATCTCCAAAATTCAGAGACCCAAAGGAGATCTCGACCGTCAATCTGATGTCAAGTGTACTCTCAACTGTTGATCAAAATCCATTGGATAGATAGTGTAAGCATAATAGATGAAGTCCCTAAGTGGACATGAGTCGTCTGATCAAAAGATCACTTTGGGTGCATTCTTAATCATTGATCATAATACAGGTCCAAGGATCGAATCTAACCATTGATATGGTTCCACAAAGTAAACATGAACTGTCTGATCTATTCAAAGAAATCCACTCCGAGATACATGACATGTTGCAAGTCTCGAAGAACCGAAGGGTGAAGTCCCGAAGTTCCGACAATCATCCATCTCATCAGGATATATAATCGTGACCATTGAATTGATAAGAGCTCAAGCGCTCATCTCACCTCACGTGAGGTCACTACCATTGTTCATATGGTAAATAGATTTAAAGGGAATAATGTAATGCATTGCTTAAATTGATAAGCCTATGGTTCTACGCCAATGATCATATGAACGTGGTTTGAAGGAAGCACCGATTTCTGTAATCACAGAGATGAAGGAAATCGATCCATGCTTGTGATCTATTTATGTAATTAAAGGGGATGCTAGGTGTAAATTTGAAGACTCAGAATGATGATCTTTGGTGGTCCCAAATTTGTTGTAAATGGACAAGTTAGTTATAACTTATTTCACAAGTCGGCCCAATAAATTAAAAAAAAATTGAGCATAAGCATGTATAAATATGACCATGATTGGTTGAATGGATGTGTGCTTTGTACAAGGAGTATACGGGCTTGTGGAAAATCAAGGCTCGCTGAGAAAGAGTGGCCTGTGGAGAAAAATGAAGGGGATACAGACCTGAGGTCCGTGTGAATATTAGAGGAAAGACAAAGTAAAGAAGGCACACATATCAGAGGAAAGACGAAGTAAAGAAGGTACAAATTTTAGAGATAAGATGAAGAGTAGTGATGAGTGTTGATTGTATACATCTAATCATGAAACAAAATTGAGTCAATAATGGATTGCTACAACTAGAGTTGAATTACTATATGAAATCCAGTTGGATAGACTATGTTCTATGAGCAAGCTGGGTCTTGTGGAAATCTAGGTCTTGCTTGAGAGTTGGTGCTCTCTGAGGAGTTGGTGCTCCTTACTTCAGTTGGTACTGAAACAAAATAGTTGGTGCTAGGAAAATCCTTATTATTATATTCAAATATATTCATAAAAATTATATACAAACATCTGGTATCTTCTGTGTCCATTGTGATTATGATTTGATTTTTCTTAATCTGTTCAAATATGTTATAACTACTAACTTGTAAGAAGAAGAAAAGTTAGAAAAGTACACACACTAATTCACCCCCGCCTCTTAGTGTGGGCAGTGTGTTCAACAATTGGTATCAGAGTGGGCTCCTTCAGCACAATTTAACCATTGGAAGGTAGATCTTGAAGAAATGGGTGGACAGATGGATCTCTCCGCAATTGAAGCTCCCCTATTTGATGGAACAAATTATTCTTCATGGAGAGAAAATATGAAACAGTATTTGAAGTCAAGAGGATCTGAAGTTTGGAATTTAGTAGTAAGAAAGACCTGAGACTTATCTACCTCAAAGAATCTATCCAAGATTACAGTCCAAAGAAAATAAAGGAAGAACAGTGAAGTGGCATTGAAGATTCGTCTCAATGGATTATTAGATACAGTCAAGGCAAGCATAGGACTATGCACATCCGCCAAGGACTTATGGATGAAATTAGAAGAGATGTATCAAACAGAAAGACAAGACACAGAAGACATTCCTATCAAGGATGAAGAAGAAGACTCAGATACAATAAAATAATGTTCTGTTAGCATTTATCTCATGGAAGAAGTAGAAGAGAACTATTAAAGGCCAAACAAAAGGTTGATTGGAGTCTTTGTGAATACTGTTATGATCATAATGATTCAGACTATAGCTATCTTCATGACTACACTAAAGAATTTATTGAAAAGAGTCAAAAGCATATCTTGGAAATAAAGGAAATGCTCAAGGACAATGAAAAGATAATATATGAGAAAGATAATCAGTTAGAATAAAAAGAAGAGGATATCAAGAAGATGAAGAAAGAAATTAGTCAAGTAAAAGAAAAGATGAAGGAAGATGATGAGCTTAGCAATCAAAGGCATACCCTGGAAATAAAAGAAAATCTCAAAGACAATGAAGAAATCATATCTGAGCAAAAGATTCAGTTAGAAAACAAAGAAGAAGAGATCAAAAGATTGAAAACAAAATTTGTTGATATAACAAAAGAAAAGGAAGAGGAGATCGAGAGACTGGAAAATGAAATCAGTTAAGCAAAGGAAGAAGAGATCGAGAGATTGAAAAATGAAATTAGTCAAGAAAAATAAGAAAAGAAGGAAGATGATGAACCAAGCAAAAGCTGTGAAGATAAAAAAGAAATAAGGGAAATCTATGTCAATCTTAAAATCCAAATTGAAGAAGCCAAAAGAAGGGAGGAGGTAGTGAGGAACCAGTTGAAAAAAAAGGAAGAATCCTGTCATGAGCTGGAAGCAGAAGTTGTGAATTTTAAAAAGAAAGTTGAGAAGTAAAACACCCAAATCAAGTTCTTGAACAACTCCATGACCTTGGATGAGATCTTGGATAGTCAGAGATCACCAAATGACAAATCCGGTCTTGGATACAACAAAGAAAAAATCAATACTCCTAATAAACCTGATGCAAGTCCTTCATTTGTAAAAAGTGAAAATAGGTCTGACAAAGGTCCTTCATTTGTAAAAGATGAAGATATGTCTGACACAGGTCCTTCATTTGTAAAGGATGAAGACAGGTTTGAAACAACTCCTTCATTTGTAAAAAGTGAAAGCAGGTATGACTCAGGTTCTTCACGTTTAAGAAATAAAAAAAAAATTTAGAAGATGAGATCAAGGAAGACATCCAGAAGCTACTCATATACCTCAAAGAAATATTAGAAGAGAGACGCCTTCATGGATGAATCAAAGAAGGTATGTGAGTTTTTTTAACGGTTATTGTTTTTCTTGTATTGAATATGGTCATAAAGCCTTAGATTGTAGCAATCATGGAAGAAAACAAGTTGGTAGGTTCAACAACAATATAAGATGTTGGAACTGCAATCATGTTGGACATATTGCTACACATTGTTACACTATGAGATGCTATAGTTGTGGTGGATATGGCCACAAAGCCCATAACTGTTGGAACTCAAGAAAACAGTCAATGAGAAATGCTTCATACAGTACAACAAAAGGAATAATTGGAACATGGAATAAAAATGAAGTTGCAGTAATAGAAGATCAAAGAACAAAGTTCAAAAAACCAGGACACTCACAGATGTGGATAGAAAATACTGAACAAGTGAAAATGAGTGAAGTTAATTGCTGCAAAAAGAATTGCAGTCATGTGACAAGCATAGTATAAACTTTCTCAGACAACTCTAGAGAAATGTGCAGTAAAGAAGCATATTGGATAAATATGGATACATCTAGTTGGAGATCGATGAGAATCATTAGGCAGATCCAAGAGTTGTTTGGATAAGATGAGCTACAATTGCACAATGTTCTAGTAAGACAACGAAATCCACAGAAGTAGCATTCTGATGTACAAAATGATGTACATGACATCCTATAGAAATAACAAGAGGAGAGACCCTGTCATAAAATGCTACCCTTTTAGAAACAAAAGGGGAGAACAGTCAGTAAAAACTCAAGGGAAATATTTTGGCTAGTAAATAAGAAAGTAATTAGATTAAGTTTTGAAAAGATTTGATCACTACAAAAATTGCTATCAAGAAGACTACTCATTTGAAACACAAAAAATCCCAATCAACTGAGATAAGAAGTTAGTAATTTAACAGGGGAAGAAACCTTGTTAGGAAGAGCTACCTTTTCAGAAACAAAGGGGGAGAGTAGTTAGAAGCAGAGAGAGAGCATATTGATAGGGGGAGTCATTCAGTTATGGCAGGCATAACATAATTGTAAGAAGTGTTACCCAAGTTTAGATTATGGTCAGTAACATACAGAGATTTACCACAGGAGGAAAAACCCTTTGAGATTGATGTCAAGGGGGGAGGGAAACTTCATAAGAGGAAAGCATCATCACATGGGGAGTTTTGTATATGAAGTTAGTGGGTTGCCCTCAGTGACAAAGGGGGAGATTGTTGGACATATTTTCATTGATGTCAACATTTGATATGATGATTTGTTGTTACGATGAATTATCATTTACCATAGATGAGTTTGTCATTGTTGTCAATAGTATATCAATTAGCAGAAGGAGCGAACAATATGTAGAAGATTGAAAGCATAAGCTTGGGAGGAGGAGAGAATTGAAGCAATTCATGATTATTGTTGATCAATATAGGATCAACAATGTTCCTATGATAAAATCTTAGGAGATTTAGAAAATGCAGAGATCAAAGCTAGGAAGGAAAAATGTAAGATCAAAGTGAGAAGCCTCAACAGTCGTCTGATCAGAGTGAGAAGCCTCAGCAATCATCCGATCTAGAAATTGACCATGTTGACCGTCTCATATTATGGATGTTGGTAATATGAGTGACCATGGTCTTGAGAACCATTGGAGGATCATGACCATTATATCTGCAAGCCAAATCAATGACAGGGATAAATTGCGAAGATCGGAAAGAGAATTAAACAACTCGCTAGTTCCAATTCCACAATTGGCCTAGATCGTCAGATCTCATTGAATCAAATATTGACGACTATGGTTGATCCAACAATCAATCAGTTTAAATAAGATTAATTCATGACCCTCGGATGCGCAATCACCAGATCAACGACAGGGATAGATTGCAGAGATCAAAAGGAGAATTAAACATCGTGCTATTTCCAATCCTGCAATTATTTAGGACCTCCAAATCTTATAGCTTCAAAGATCGACAACTGTGGCTGACTCACCAACAATGCACAACTTCAAATTACGAAGTTTGGGTGTTGAGTTAAATCACTCACAAGTTGTGGTTCCGTAATCATCGTCAACCATTGATCTTCTTCGAGTGTCTTCATGACCATTGGATCACATTTTAGTGGAAGGATAGGATAAGTCGAAAGGGTTGAGAATTCGATTATCCGAATACCCATCAGTTGTCGGATCAAACCTGAATTCCCTCCAGTCGTCGGATCATTTCAAGTGGAAGGATAGAATAAGCAAGGTAAAAGATATGAGATCTCATTTATGCGAATCTCCATCAGTCGTTAGATCATTCTAAGTGGAAGGATAGGATAAGAGAGAAGAGTATCACCATAGATATATCGAGCCATTGATTTAAGAACTTGATTGATGAACAATGTTTAGTTTGGGTCTAAAGTTGTGAGGAGGTTGTGCTCCAGAGAAATCTCACTTCAAGTTTTCAGTTTGAGATTTGAAAGACCTGAATCCTGGAGAGCCGAAAATCTGAAATGAATAAGGACCATCAGATTTGCAGGACATACTATGACCATTGGATCAGGGTTGTTGGTCAGCAGACCATGTCTACAAGGACATGTGGTAGACCACGTCAGCAAACCACATCAACAAGGACACATGGCAGACCACGTCAGAAAATCTTCGTCATTAGACCACGTTAGCAAAGACATATGGCAGACCATGTTGGCAGACCACGTCAGCAAGGATGTGGTAGACCACATCAGAAAGGACACGTGGAAGACCACGTCAGCAAATACACATGGAACAATCAGAGAATGACAAGTGTCAAGATAAATCAACATTTCAGGTACGTGCATATCATGAATCAGAGTGACACGTGGCAACTACTAAACTTGTGACACATCATCAAGTGACGTAAGAAAATTACGTCACTACGGAAGTTTGCTTCGAGAGTTTTACCACTTGCACTTGCCCAAAGTCCTGAAGTCTCGAATGATGAAGTCCCGAAGTGGACACGAGACATTCGATCTGAAGATCACTTTGGGATAATTCTCATATGTCGATCTACTACAATGGAAGGGTAGTGTAAGTGGAAGCATTAACCAATCGCAAGCGGTCTCCACCATTTATGACTTACTCAATAGGTGATCACTCTGGAGAAAACAAGGGGTTGAGATTTGAAATATCTGAAGTCTGAAGACCTGAAGGAGATCTTGACCATTGATCTGAAAGGAACATGCATCAGTGGATTGATAACTCCGAAATATTGACATACAAAGGAAATAAGGGGTTGAGATTTGAAATCTTCGAAGTCCGGGGACCCGAAGGAGATCTCGATCGTCGATCTGATGTCGAGTGTACTCTCAACCATTGATCAAAATACAGTGGAAGGATATCATAATCATAATAGCCAAAGTTTCAAAGTGGACACGAGTCGTCTGATCAGAAGATCACTTCGGGTGCATTCTTAATCGTTGATCATAATACAGGTCCAAGGATCGAATTTTACCATTGATCTGGTTCTGTGAAGTAAACATGAACCGTCGAATCTATTCGGCTAAATCTTCTCCAGGAGATTTGACATGTTGCAAGTCTCGAAGACTCGAAGGTTGAAGTCCAAAATCCCCGAAAATCATCCATCTCATCGAGAAATTGAATCGTGACCTTTGAATTGATAAGCACTCAAGCACTAGTCTCGCCTCACCTGAGGTCACCGTCGTTGGTCATATGGTAAATAGATTTAAAGGGAAGAATGTAATGCATCTCTTAAATTGATAAGCCTATAGTTCTACGCCAATGATCATATGAACATAGTTTGAAGGAAGAACCGATTTATGTTATCACAGAGATGAAGGAAATCGATCCATGCTTGTGATCAATTTACGAAAGTAAAGGGGATGCCAGGTATAAAGTTGAAGACCCAAAACGATGATATGTGGTGGTCCCAAAGTTTGTGTAAGTGGAAAAGTTAGTTATAACTTATTTCACAAGTCGAACCAATAACTTAACAAGTTTTGAGCATAAGTATGTATAAATATGACCATGATTGGTTGAATGGATGTGTGATTTGTACAAGGAGTATACAGTATTGTGGAAAAGAGAGGCTCACTGAGAAAGAGTGGCCTGTAGAGAAAAATGAAGGGGATACATACCTAAGGTCCATGCAAATATCAGAGGAAAGATGAAGTAAATAAGGCGTGAATATCAGAGGAAAAAAGAAGTGAAGAAGGCGCAGATTTAAGAGAGAAGATGAAGTGCAGTGATGAGTGTTGATTGTATACCTCTGATCATGAAACAAAATTGACTCAATAATGGATAAATGCAACTAGAGTTGAATTAGTGTATGAACTCTAGTTGGATAGACTGCGTTCTATCAACAAGATGGGTCTTGTGGCAAGTTGGGTCTTGTTTGACAGATGGTGCTCTCCAAGGAGTTGGTGCTCCTTACTTCAGTTGGTACTGAAACAAAATAGTTAGTGCTAGTAATATCCTTATAATTATATTCACATATATTCATATGAATTATATACAAACATCTGGTATCTTTGGTGTCCATTGTAATTATGATTTGATTGTTCTTAATCCGTTCAAATATGTTTTAACTGCTAACTTGTAAGAAGAAGAAAAGTTACAAAATTCCACACACTAATTCACCCCCCCCTCTTAGTGTGGGTGGTGTGTTCAACAAACTATTCCTAATAGGTGTTCTCTAATATTCACCTTAGGAGGGATTTTGGGCTCAGGTACTTGTCGTTCCTTTACTCTTTGACTTTCATTTGTGCTTTGGGCTTTCTTGCGGAAGCCATTGATCCAGATTATTTTTAGAAAGAAATGAAAATAGAGATATTACAATGAAATACACATAAAAATTTCTAGAAATAGAGAAATACAACAATACATGATTTCTATTAATGAAAGAAATGTACATAGACTATAAAAAGATACAGAGTGAAATACTCGCTAGAATTGTGGCAGTTTTATCTCTGATAAGAGATGTGATAGCTAAGCTCATTCACAAGAAGATGATTACAATGAAGCTCTGAAGGCCTTTTTATGATAACATTGATGCAAAACCCCTAGATATCCAAAAACCTAACCCTAGGAGATGACACGCCAAAATTCATGTGGGCCCCGTTGGGGTAAGTTAGTACATTAACTTCCCGAGGTCGTAACTTTTGCATACGATCTTTGCTTTAGGTGTGTGATAGCTCGTTGGAAAGGTATTTTAGAGAGCTATGCATTATTCCATAAAAAAATTACTTTGTCAACAACTTGACTGTGGCAAGCCAATAAAACATTGTTTAGAGCCCCAAAATGGCCCTCGAAGTACAAAAATATTTATTGACATGAAAAATTCCAAAATAAACCTGTTGGAATAGGTGGGAATCCATTGATATCCACTTGGATGTTGTGTAGGGATTCAAGACAACCTCATAAATGAAGAACCCACAATTACAAAGAAATTTCCCCATTACAGAGAAATGTGTTGAACTGAAAACTGTCAAGATGAGACAGTTGGAATTTGGACGAGGTGGGTGGCCACCAATATCCACCTATATCAATACTCCCCCCTTAGGAAGCAATGGTTTCCATTACGTTGAGTCCCTGGGGAAGAGGGAAAAAAAAATTATGAATCTGAATCTTAGCGAGTTGCGTGCCTTATTGGATAAGTTGTGTTCCTTCGTCTATGGAGGGCTGTCATGAACCTATTGCTGGTGGGGTTGAATATGTTCCACCAACCTATTGTCTTTGGGCTTGACATGGAATTGTGTAGGCACCATCGTAGGTGAAGAAACAATATCTGCAATCTGCTTCTGCTGGATAGAAGTTGTTGAGGATGCAGTGGTTACAGTGGCCTTCTGTGCATCCTTTGAATAGAATGTGAAGAGGATGAATTTTGCAGTATGAGATATTATCTTATGGCACTATTTTGGTGGAACAATAGTTGGAAATACCTCTGGTATCATGTAGAGCTAACCCCCCATAGTAATAGTGACACTACGGGATCAAGACTCATAAACAACGTGACATTTCCACATATATGGTTGTCCCAAAACAACATTACAGACATCAAGAGGGGAAACATCACACACTACCTCATCCTTGAAAGGTTGGATTCCATAGGACAAGTGATATTGTTGGCTGACACAGAGATCTCATCCCTGATGAAGCCACTCGATGTTGTATGGTTGTAGGTGTGGTGTTGTCGACAAACCCAATTGTTTGATGACCTTAGCTAAGATGAGGTTCTTCTAGCTACTGCTATCAACAATGAAATGCAATGGGGTCCCCTTCACCCACATTTGTGAATGGAAGAGGTGCTTCCCCTCTTCAGGATCTATTGGTTCTTCTGGTTGAATTGTTGCGGTCACAACAATAGTAGTGGGGTCCGCATTGATGATCTGTCTATTTTCAATATTTTCTGGATCATATTCTTAATCAGGGTTCAGCTCCTTGTCTTTGACCTCGACCGCCAATGATTGTTTTGAGTGACATTCATCAGTGTTGTGCTAGGGGATTTTGTGGAAGTCACACCACTTCCCATTGTCATTCTTCGTCTTTCCTTTACCCTTCTTTTCTTGTGTCTTGGATTGGTTGTCAGGAGGCTGTTGGTTAGGGTCATATTTACCATGCTTTGGTTGTTGTGGATTTGCAGACCTGAACTCCCATTTGTTCCGAAGCCTAAATTTATGCTCAACTTTGGCAACATATTGATAGACAACTCCCAATGATGAGATGTTTAGGAAATCCATTTCGGTTTGGATGTACCTAATCAGAGCCCCATGTTATTTTAGAACCAGATGCCACTCAGATTCTTTGATACCCAGCTTGGTGTGTAAGGTATGGTAATAATTTTTGAACTCTGACATTGTTTGGCTCTTCTCTTGCTGCAGTGTGGTCCATCTCATATACCGGTCTTCATAGTTATCAACAAAGTAGTATTGTTCCTTGACCACATCCAAAAAAAATCCCAAGTGGGTTCGACCCCATATATTCCATATTACTCTATGGAGCATTTCTCCCAGTAAGTGTCCCACCAATTTTTGACATGGGGGAGAGCCTTCAGGAGTGTGAAGGTGATCTTTTCCCTGTCGAAAAAATTGTGAACAGAGAAATAACCTTCTAGAAGATTCAACCATTTTTCTAAGGCATCCACATCTATCTAACCTTAAAATATGGGAATATCAAAATTAACTTGTACCTTGAAGGGAGAGGTTCCTCCAAAGTGGTTGCTTGATGAAGATTCTCATGTTTCTATCAGGATGTGTTGAAGGATGTGGAAAAAACTCTCCATCCTTTCATCCCTCTGTCACGCGAGAGATTTCTCAAGAAATATGTTAATAGAATATTCTGCTCCACTGTGTTTCTTTTCTGCTGCGATAGAGGGTTTCTTGGTTGTGCGAGAGAGATTTTCTGCAAGAGAGGAAAGATCGAGACCCAACTTGCTATACTCAGACCTCATCTGGGACATGCACTGAAAAACAATCAAGAGAAGCGTGCTCTGATACTACTGATCCAGATTATTTTTCAGAACGAAAGGAAAGTAGAGATATTACAATGAAATACACATAAAAATTGCCAAAAACAGAGAAATAAAGAAATACATGATTTCTTTTAATGAAATAAATGTACAAAGACTACAAAAAAATACAGAGTGCAAGACTCGCTAGAATGGTGGCAGCTTTATCTCTGAGAAGAGATGTGATGGCTACAATCATTCGCAATAAGATTATTACAATAAGGATCTGAAGGCAATTTTATGATAACATGAATTCCAAAACCCTAACCCTAGGAGATGACGTGCCAAAATTCATGTGGGCCCTGTTGTGGTAAGTTAGTACATTAACTTCCTGGGGTCGTAACTTTTGCATGCGATCTCCATTTTAGGCATGTGATAGCCCATTGGAAAGGTATTTTCAAGAAATATGCATTATGCCATAAAAATTTGACTTCATCTACAATTTGACTATGGTAAGCTAAGAAAATACTATTTAGAGCCCCAAAACAACCCTAAAATTAAAGAAATATGTGCTAACATGAAAACTTCCAAAATAAGCCAGTTGGAATAGGTGGGCGGCCACCAATATCCACTTGGATGATGTGTAGGGATTCAGGACATCCTTTTAAATGCATAACCCACAATTACAAATAAATGTCCCCATTACAGAGAAACGTGCTGAACTAAAAACTATCTAGATGAGCCAGTTGGAATTTGGAATAGGTGGGTGGCCAACGATATCCACCTGGATCAACCATTGGCCTGGTTGAATTCTTAGCTTAGCTGAATTGCCACACTTTGATTGGGAGCTCTGATCAGGTCTCACCATAGGGTTGCACATGTTGAATGGCTAACATAGAATTTATCAACACTATATTTCTCCGGGATTTCAAATCATTATGTAGTCGACTCGTTTCTCTAAACTCTACTCTATTCTCTACGTCCTTCTCTCTTCTCTGCACTCTTCAAAAATAATGAATTAAAGTGGCATGTTCGGAGCATTAAATACTTTTTGGGTGACTTTACCTCCACTATATCCAATTTCTTATTTATCTACCAAGGCCTAGGCTCATCATTAATGTTGACCAGTAGTACGATTTACTAGCATAATTGTTAGTGTGTCATTGTATATTACTACCATAATTGATTCCAGTTCCCCATGCTACCATAACCTATCCTAGAAATAAATACCTACCTCTCTGCTTCCATATCTACCTATGCCCCGGTGTTCGCTTGTTGTATCCATCTATCCCATCCTTTGGTTTGTACTCAGGTATTTACACCTTAACCCCCTCCAAATATTCTAAATATGCTTTAGGTACGACATGTCTCGTCCCACATTATTGTCTTGAACTGTCTAATCTTCCTCATCATTATGTATTTATGACTAATCTACTTCTAAGTCCTACTCTAACCTTGCATAGTGTCTATCCATTGTGCACTTCCCTCCTATGCAATTCATGTTGTCATGGCACATCTAGCCCCTGCAGGCCATAATACTTCTTCAATACAATTCTATTTATTATCCCCTACAATGGCCTCCCATTGAGTGTTGCTAACTTTTTGTGCCAGCCTCACTGATGTACCAAAGCATAAATGGATATAACTAACACATGTGCATTTTACCTAGGAGCTTCATGGGCTTGCTAAAATAAGGTAAGATTAAGGATTAGGGCTACATAACCTTGCGTCATATATTGTGATCATGCCATGACTTCTACCTCCGTTTCTTTCCCAACTATCTATGTCGTGCAAGAAATCGGTCTTCTTCCAACTGTATTAACTCATCCAACCATTGTTTTCATTCATGAGGATCCTCAATACCCTTGTATCAACCCATTAATTTGAAGTTGTTCATGGGATGGAATCGTAATTTTACATAGTCCACCACCTGCACCCATTTCTATAGATCTACGCGGTGTGTTTCCCACCAATGTGAAAGAGTTCCCTTGAATACTTCGCCCATGGTTTGAATTATTTGGATCTTAGGCACACTCTCCTCCATCTATTCTATAAATGTGTCTACTAACCATGTCTTATCGAACCTCGGTAGGATGCACAACTATGATCTGATCTAATGCACTTTGGTGATTCATGCACATCTCCTAGCCAATACCTCATACAATTTATTCTACCATCTTGTCATTTCATCCTTAGAATTTGTATCACACAATCGACCATTCTTGTATCTTAGCTCGCCATTGGATATCGAATTCACATAGACCTCCTTGTATCCTGTTATGTTTTACATAAATTATATGATCAATCTCTCTTCATCTTCATTTATGGGCTCGTCATATCTATCACCATCGTTTGGATCTAGTGGAACAATGATGCACAAGGAGTCTATCCCAAAGGAAATATATCGTCGCTTCATATTTAGTATGGAATTGTTATTGAATGAATAGATAATGCCAAGTAGAGCTAGATAGGGGTTTGAGTCATCCATAATCTTGATCACTTCAAAGTATGGTTTATATTTTACGTCATTGATTTTCACTTCCACTTGCTCCATCCTGCCAATGGGATAAATTTTGTATTGGTTGGAAATCCTAATTTGAATGGGGAACCACAACAACTTTGGTTTACCCATCAACCCCCATGATTTCTTTGGAAAGATGTTCACATTGGATCCTAGGTCCAACATGACACCATCCATCTCATAACTCCCTAGCTCAGCTGTCATCTTAAACTCTCTCCCTGTGCACCTCCTCCTACTAACATGACACACATATCATTATGGTAATGGGGTAGAAATAATAGAGGCTATCTCCCCTTCCTCCATACATATTTCCAACATGTGGGTCAATTTATTAGTAATGATAGGATCACCCAACACCTTAAGACAACAATGCAAGAACTCACTTACTTGGTTTTCTGAGTTATCCTCAGGGTAAGGGTTGCATTGTGTTTCCTCTCATGCCATGCATTGCAAATCTTCATGCACACATTCCTCTTCCATTTCCCTCTGTGTAGTGCATTGTAATTCTTCACACATGTGGTCCTCTTCCAACACCCTTTGCACATCGTGCATGAACTGCTTCTGCTATGTTATGTCAAAATTAGGAGGTGCTTCTGCTTCTTTTCTGATTTTTCCTTCTATAATCTGTCCTGAACCTTCTCCTTGGTCCAATTCAACTCCCATATAGATGCCTCTTTAGGTTACCACCTATACATATGCTAGCTCCTTGCACAAATTTTCCATCACCATGTTACAATGCCCCTTTTTGTCTTCCCATTTTGCAACTAATTCTATACAATCCTTTGCGATGTGCTATGCATTATGGTAGTGCACACACATCATGTGGAATTTGGTAAAGAACTAAGAAAAGTGGCCTATCTCGCCACATTTTAAACAGATAAGGAGTCTACCTCCCCCATATCCTCCACCACTTCATGTTCAGTATCCTTCTATCAGGCCTCCTTGGAGACCTCTGCATTTGAAGCCTCTGTGGTCTTCACCCTTAATCTCTTCTTGGACCTAGTACACATTCACAATGTGTTCCTTCATCAACTGTAATGGATTGCAACTGGTTACATCATGTTGCATCGACTTAAAAAACTCATAAAATGACATGTGAGTAATCTTATGATACTTCTATAGTGTTGGACAATGGGGAGGTACATGGCCCCATTATCAATAGATCTCACACCATTATTATTCTGGGCCAATGAGAAATGGGTTTAGTACATCCATCACCATATATATTCCAAGTGCAAGGCACTCATTCTGGTGATGACCTTCTATGAGACACCCAATACACCAAACATTTTTTCACGCCACCTTTGTCTTAGCCATATCCTATAGTTGCATAATGAGGTTCACAAGTTGAGACTATACTTGCACCAAACCTATCAATGTCTCACCTCCTCCCAGCATAGACTCTAAGTGCATTTCGATTTACACATATTTTGATTGAGTTGTGACCTTCTACTATGTCAGTGGGATCCAAATGTGTCGTAAAATTTCAACAATAAACCACTCTCTATGCTAGACATCTTGGATATGAAATGTTAGTCTTTCCAACCAGATTTTAAAGTGTTGATCATAATCCTACATGTTTTCTCCAATTTTTTTCTTAATCTCCTTGATCTTAGTGATATAGTGTGACTCCAACTTCGACTTATGAAACTCTCTAAGTATAATGGTCTTTATCTCTATGAGGGACCTTATCTATGTCACTGGCACACTAAATTTATATTTCATGTAACACATCAAAGATCCATCTCTAAAGGTGGTTTCTAGTTGCATGATATTGGATGCTTCATCCATGAATTGCTTCACAGACCAAATTTCTTCACAGGTAAACGAGTGTCACTCCACAACATCTCTTCCTATCCACTGGAATGCAAGAAGTCTAAGGGTCCAATCCCAATTGGCCATATTCAAACTAGAACTTTATCTTCTTGAGTGTGTGATACTTAATGATATTAGTACTAATGATCTTTTTGACAAAGTTTCGTTCGCTTCATCTTCTACTCCACTCATACTATATTCTTCTTTGACGTCTAAACTTTGTTCATCTACTTCTCTCACATATACACTTTCTTCTTTGATTCTTTCTTCTTGGTTAAAATGGCATGAGAGGGGTGGTTCAAAGGGGGTTTCCTCCACACTATATATTTTTCTTCGGTGGTGGATCCATTATATATTTCTATCTCAAGCCGTGCAAGCTTTCTTAAAACATCCCATATCTCTTCACTCTCTAGGAGGGTGTCTTCCTCACTAATTTTTTGTGTCCTTGATGCGACTACTCTGCACCTGATTTTCCTCTGATTTAACCACATATCTTATCAACAAAGGGGATCTATTCTTACTCTCTTCAACTCTACTACCACTACATTTGGTATCTTCTCTTGATACCACATTCCTAAGACCACATCTCTTCTATGACCTTTCCTCTCCTGTGCTTCTCTTTGGCACAACTCTTTCTCCCGCACATCCTTTTGGTGCAACTCCTCTTCTCTTCATCTTAGATATTTCTACATGTCCACCACCCCTTGTTCTCTCTTATTTGTTTCTCTTCTCAATTCACCTTCTTAATTCAGATCTCCTTGTGTATCTCTCATCTCTCTCTCTTCTTTTCTATTTAAGATCCATTCTTTTCTCACCTTATCTCATCTTCTTTTGGATCCCTTATGTTGGATCCATTATTTCTGTCATATTTTTTCCTTCCCTCTTCTTTTCAACCCTTCCCCCTCCACACGGGGGGTTTACTCTACCATTCTATCAGGATCCATGCACATTATCCCCTTCTCTACAAACACCATCTTGATCCATAATGGGATTTCTTCTAACAATATCCTGCTAGGTCATGTTGCAAACTTTATTTCATCACTAATAAATTATTCACTTCATTCGATTGCAAAATAAACAATATATCCCTCCCTAACTCTTTTGAGCCAAAAATCAATATCTCTGGTCCACTTGTTATCCAAAGATTTCAACTGAGTTAGGGTTTCTTGGTTCAAAACCAATTGTTCTTAATCTCACTACACATGGTTAATCTATATTTGCATCTTTATCCATTGATTCAACAAGCAAGTAAATTCAACAAAGAAAATTTCATGCATATTTGAGTATAGATACCTATGTTTTCATTGCTCAAAGTTGATTTGCAGGTTTCTAGTCTACCATCTATGAACTTGTCTTCTATCTTAGAAATCCATTCTTCTATCTCTTCCTTGTAAGTTTTCCATGTCATGTCCCTACTTTGACATGCAACACAAATTCCTCAGGTCCCGACAACAGAACCAATTGTTGGCTCAAGGTTTAAGACCCAAGGTTTGAAACATTTTACCAAAAAATACCCCATAGGTGCCGACATATTCAACTTATATAAGTTAAATTGATACCCAAAGGAATCTAATGAATTATTCTAACATGTAATTTTATTTGTTGGTTCAACTCTAATAATCAAATAAATATGAAAAAGAACCTCAATGATCTTCTTTAAAGGTGTGACAATTCATTCACACTATTGTTCGTGCACTGGAAATGTCTATAAATCTGATCAAAGTCCCATAATGTAAATAATTTGAGATGATATTAATATCGCTAATGATATTATGGGTAATAAGGTTAATGGAGTGGATTTAAAATTCTTTTTAATGGGTTTATGACTTTGATGTTTGAGATAATCTAAGAGTACTGGTTTCAACCTGCTCAAATCAACTTAATCCTTGATAGTAAATTCACATGGTAACACCATAATACAACTTTTTTATATAAAAAATAATAATCAAATACTTGCAGATGGTTTTAAGTGGTATGAATTGAGTAAGATTTGATAAGGAGAAACATTTAGTTCAGTGGATATACTTAATTAGCTAATGATCCATTAATTAATGTTTGTGGGATATTCATTGATGAACTAGTCATTGAAACATACTAATGCTCCAATGTATCATTCATTCAATAATAAAGTCATGCAACGACTTGCATTGAAGGATTTGGTATGATATCTCATTTCACATGATGGAAATTCACTCGTCAATACATGCTCAACACTTACAAAAAAATTTAAACGTTTTTCACAATACATGATACATTACTTTGAGAGTCAAAGGAATACCCATAAATGATTAATTCCATGCTACAAAGATTCATTTGGTTCATTGTGTTGTGTTGACGGTTCAAAATATTCCATTTTTTTATGTTCTTGAGGATTTCAAAGAATCAAGTTAAACCTGAAAATTGCTCAAACAATTCACATTTGGAGTTTAAAAATTCACTTGAAAGGGATACCTTATCACATCCAATAGTTGGTTGATGTAACTTGTTATTTGACTACACTATTTTTGGAATTTCTTCATGATTAAAAAATGATTTGATAACTCTTAAGAACTGATATTTGAATGTGAAATGAATGGTAAAATCGTAGCAACATATTTTGTTCATTTTATGTAAATCTCTAACTTGATGGTTACATGTATAATCTGTTCCTTATTCATTCTTGGCATCACAATTTTGAATTTTATCATGGGACTATGTAATTAGTTGATACATCATTGGGTGGCGAGTAAAATCTAGTTCCACTCGATTATACAATTGTCATATCAAACTCAATATATTTCTAGCACTTTGTACACAAGTATATATTAAATTTGCAATCCACTTAGAATTTGTGTGAATATAGGTCTAATGATTGCCTCACAATATGAATCTTTCTTCTAACATTACAAACAAGTTGATTGTTGGTTACTCAAAGCCTAGTCAATCTTAGTTGATTGATCTCTTTTTCCTACACAATTTTGGCTCAGAATGAATTTTAGGGATTCCTCCTAGGCTAGGGTAGTTTTTTTTCCTTAGTCCAAAGTGTGGGGCAAGGCTATCGAGGTGACAATGGGTAGCTTTACTATAGTCACCCTATAGTGCCTCTAGGCTCTCCCACTGAGATTAGGAATTTTCCTCCAGTGGTAGAGTTTGAGGGATAACGTTATTAAATCTCTAATATCGATGCCTATGTATCTTGTTTACTAGTGATTTCTTTATTGTAAATCAAATTAGCAACTCACAAAACAAAATACACTTGGAATAATTAACTGAAATAATTAACAGAAGTTATATTGGAAACCAAATATCATACACAATACATAAGTATATTATTCCTTTCAAATCATCTTATCATTAGAATAATATCAAATCTTACAAGGGCTCCCTTATTGAGAAAATGGCCCACATAGAAATACATCAAACTATAGACAACACCAACAAACCCTAGAAACTCCTCCTTGGATATATGATCTCGTACAATCACTTTTCTAGAGTTGTATGTGCTTTTCCTCACTATAGCCCATATATGTAAGAAATTTCTTGCAATGTATCCCACGTACAAATGCACCATGATTGACTTGCGAAGTGTGTTCAACTCTGCTTAGTTGTTGTGGCTCTCATCTGTCAGATCTTCTTGTGGCTGCCCCTATTCTCTCTTCTCCCTGACCTGTACTAATCTATATATGAAATTGCTTCTCCACCTATCTGATATCTCTTTGTGAAAAAGTCCTTCAAAGTGTCTCATCTCCCCTAACCTTGCTTTATAATGTTGAGTTATGAACTAACCCTAATCTGCAAAGTGATTGATGGCTGAGATTAAATATCACCTCACTTGAGATCAATGGCTAAGATTTAATTCACTAATGCTAATAACTTTAGCATTTCATTAATTGAAAACTCAACTAATTAATAAAATCACTTTACTTTAATAATTCCTTTAATTAAAGTAAATTACTAAGGTATAAGGATTTGGAAAAATTCCACACATCTAGACACTTAGATCTATGTGGAAGTACCTTTCCAATGCTACAAACATCAACACTCACTCTTAGTGAGGAAGGTATTATGAACTACTCCAAGTTTGTCTCTAAATAACACAAACTTCCCTTTAACCAAGGGTTTGGTAAAAATGTCTGGAGTCTTCTCATCTATGGATATAAACTGAAGCTTAACTTCTCCCTTTTGGATCCTATCTCGGATGAAGTGGTACCTAATCTCAATATGCTTGGAACTGTCATGGAATACTTGATTCTTAGAGAGTTTGATACAACTTTGATTATCACAACATATCATCGTGGGATCCAACTCCCGATCAAATAAACTTGTAAGCAATTTGTGAAGCCAAATGGTTTCACAACTAGCCATACTTTCTTCCATATACTCCGCCTCTATTGAACTGAGTGCTATGAAAGTTTATTTTTCAATGAACCATTTAATCATTGTTGATCCCAAGTTTAAGAAGCATCCTCAGGTTCTCTTCTTGTCTACTGCACTCCCCCCCAATTTGAGTCTTAATATCCTTGCATCCTCACTCCATCACCTCCAATATACCTCAACCCATAATCCAATGTACCTTTCAAGTACTTGAGCACATGCTTCATTGTTATCTAATGCACCTGCCTTGAATCCGCCATGAATTGAATCAATGTGTTTGGAGAAAAATATATATCTAGCTTGGTGTTTACCAAATACATCAAGGACCCTATCAACTACTTGTATACCCCGGGGTCCACCAACTCTAAATATGAAGTGACAACATTCTTCAAGTTGGTAACCATAGGTGTAGCCATCGGTCTTTCTTCCTCCATCCTAAACCTCCTGAACATATTTATTGTGTTCTTCCCTTGAAAAAGGAAGATCTCTACTAATATCTACCATACCTCTAACCCCAAGAAATAATGCATCAAGCCAATAGCCTTCATCTCAAACTCTATAGACAAATCTACTTTGCACCCTGCTATCTCCTTTTTACATGCAATAAAAAAATCATCCATGTACAACACCAATATGAGTGGATCAGTTCAAGCAAGTATGAAGTACAAGTTAGGATCCACCTCACTCTTGTTGAATCCCATACTCTACAAGTATCTGTCAATCCTGGAAACCATGCCCTGGGTGCTTGTTTGAGTTTGTACAAGGATTTCCTAAGAGTGCACACATGAGACTCCCTCCCATGTGCCTCGAATCCATGAGGTTGTTATATGTATACTTCTTCTTCAATGATCCCATTGAGGAAAGTTTTATTCATGTCCATCTAGTGAATAATCCACCATATAACTAAATAAATATATATAAAAGATCAAATAGAAGCATACATGACGATTAAAGAAAATGTCTCCTCATAGTCCACTCCTTCTCTCTAAGAGAATCCTCTTTCCACAAACCTCACCTTGAAATTCTCAATGCTTCCATATACAACATGATTGATCTTGTATATCCACTTAGAACTCACAACTGACTTCCCCCCTAGTCTCGAAATTATGTCCAAAACATCATTCTTCATAATAAATGTGTACTCCTCCACTATGGCATCCCACCAAACTTACTGATCTACCACTTCCTACAAAATAGAAGGATCAAAATCAATGATACTAATCATAAGCACCATATAGTTCCAAAACTTCTTCTGAGGCCTGCTCTCCTTGACTGTATCCCCAGGAACCTAGCTAGCATCCCTCAATGTCTTCAAAAACCGCATGGGTCTCTTGAAAAAAATGAAAGGGGCTAACTCCTCCTCCCACCCAAAGTTTGACTTCCTGAACTAGAAGTTGTTGAGCACTGCTAATCCTTCAGATCATTCTTCTCCTCCTTCTCTACCACTATTCGTGACTTCTGATATTTTCTAGATGATAGGTTCTCCTTGAGCTTAACATATATGCTCACAACTATCTTTCGTTGCATTGGTATGGAGATCTTGTAATCCTTTGAGTTATTTTTGTACCCCACTTTCCAATCCTGACACCTAGGTATCTTGTTTGATAGTTATTTCCTTGTTGTAAATCAAATTAGTATCTCACAAAAAAAAAATACAATTGCTGGAATAATTAACTGAAATAATTAGCAGAAGTAATACTGGAAACCAAATCTCATACACAATACGCAATGATATTATTCCCTTCAAATACGCTTATAATTAGAATAATATCAAATCTTACAAGTGGTCCCTTAAATGGCCCATAAATAAATTGATCCATGTGGATGTCGGTGGCCACCCACCTATTCCAACTGGCTCAAAACAGTTTGTTGGCAACTTACTATTTTTAGCAGTTTTTCGGTTCCTAAACTTCCGGGACCATTTTGAGGGCCTAAATTATTTTTTTTCATGATCTAGGACCAAAGTGATGGCTAATGGCTCTAATGAGCCCCTAAAATGAATCTCCTCATCTATACCTTTCCAATGAGCTATCTGCACCCCAAACGAAGATCGTATGCCAAAGTTTCGCCCTCAGGAAGTTGATACACCAAACTACCCAAAACAGGGTCCACAAAACTGTTAGTTTTTCATCTTCCGGGGTTAGTGTTTTGGATTTTATTTATGTTAAACACGAATTTGGAGCCTCATTGTAAAAAATATCTTTTTGCGAACGTGAGTAGCTGTCACATCTCTTCTCAGAGATAAGCTTCCACCATTCTAGTGAGTCTTTTACTCTGTATTTATACAGTTTTGTACATTTCACTCATTAATAGAAATTGTGTATTATTGTATCTCTGTGTTTATGGTTATATATATGATATGTATCTATTATATTATTGGATATTTGATATATATATGCACATTTATTTATTATATATCCKCTCTCATTTCGTGGCGAAAATAATCTGGATCAGCGGTATCAGAGCAGGTTTCTCTTGATCATTTTTCAGTGCATGTCCCTAACGAGGTCCGAATATAGAAAGTTGGGTCTCGAGATTATCTCTCTTGRGTACAATCACTCTCGTACACCAAATAAACCCTCCATGGAGRAAGAAAATAAAAACGACGAAGAAAAATATTCTATCAATCTGTTGCTTGAGAAAGCTCTCACGAGACAGAGGGACGAAATGATGGAGATTTTTTCCCACATCCTTCAACGCCTGTTCATAACAACATGCATGTATTCATCAATCGACCACTTCGGAAGCACCTCTCCTTTCAAGGTATAAGTCAATTTTTATATTCTCGCATTCGAAGGTCATATAGATGTGAATTCCCTAGAAAAATGGTTAGATCTACTAGAAGGTTATTTCTTTGTTCACAATTTTTTTGATAGGGAAAATATCACCTTCTCACTCCTTAAGGCTTTCCCCCATGTCAAACATTGGTTGGAAACTTACTGGGAGAAAAGTTCCACAGAGGAGTTTGGAATATATGGGGTTGAGACAACTTGGGATTTTTTTGTGGATGTGGTCAAGGAAAAATATTACCCTGTTGGTAACTATGACGACCAATACATGAGATGGACCACATTGTGGCAAGAGAGGGGCCAAATAGTGTCGGAGTTCACAAATAATTTCCATACCTTGCACACCAAGCTGGGTGGAAAATAATCCAAGTGACATATGGTTTTGAAATACCGCGGGGATTTGCATAGGTACGTCCAAATTGAAATGAATTTCCTAGACATTTCATCACTAGGAGCTACCTATCGATATGTTGTAAAAATCGAGCAGAAATTTAGGCACCAGAACAAACCGAAGTTCGGGTCTGCAAATCTGCAACAACCAAAGTATGGTAAATACGTCCCTAACAAACAACCTCCCAAAAATGAGTCCAATCCATAGGAAAATAAGGGTCATGGGAAGACAAATAAGGACAGTGGAAAGTGGTATGATTTCCACAAAATCCCTTAGCACAACACTGATGAATGTCGCTCAAAAAAATCATTGGTGTCTGAGATCAAAGAAAAGGAGTCAAACCCCGATTTAGAATCTGATTCAGAAAATACTGGGAGAAGACTTATCATTGATGCAGACCCCATTTCTATTTTCATGACTACAACAATTCAACCAGAAGAACGAGCATATCCTGAAGAGGCGGAGCACCTCTTTCATTCAAAAATGTGGGTGAAGGGGACCCTATTGCATTTCATTGTTGATAGCGGAATCTATAAGAACCTCATATCAACAGAGGTCTTCAAATAGTTGGGATTATCGATAAGACCACACCTGCAACCATACAACATCGGGTGGCTTCGCTAGGGATGATATCCCCATGTCAAACAATAGTGTGATTGTCATAAGGTATCCAACCCTTCAAGGATGAGGTATTATGTGATGTTTCCCCACTGAATGTCTGTGATGTTATTTTGGGCCAACCATATATGTGGAATCACCATGCTACTTATGAGTCTCATCCCAATAGTGTCATTGTTACTCTAGGGGGTCATCTCTACAAGATACTAGAGGTAGTTCCAACTACTGTCCCACCTAAATAGTGTCACAAGGTAGTATCTCATACTACAAAATTCAACTTCTTCACAATCTGTTCACAACGTGAACAAACAGACACTACAACCAATGCAAACGCAGTCCAACCACCTTTTATCCAACAGAAGTAGGTCTAAAATATTGAAGAAAAGCGCAAAGATTCATTTTTCACACAGTCATCTCACCAGTTTCTCAACAACCTCTCACAAACCAAGCAATGCAACTTCTCCAACAAGGCAAGCATATCACCAAGGTTCAGATTCAACAAGTTCTTTCCCTCTCCCTCGAGAACTCAACACAATGGAGACCATTTCTTCCTAAGGAGGTAGGATTGATCTAGGTGGATATCGGTGGCCACTCACCCATTCCAACTAGCTCAAAATAGTTTGTTGGCAACTTACTATTTTTAGTAGTTTTTTCGGCTCCTAAACTTCCAGGACCATTTTGAGGGCCTAAATGGAGTTTTCTTGAGATCAGGCACGTCAATGAGATCCAAAGGCTCTCATTGATCCCATTAAATCAATACCATCGTTGATACCTTTCCAGTGAGCTATCATGCGCCCCAAACAAAGATTATATGCCAAAGTTACGCCCTTGGGAAGTTGATACACCAAAGTACCCAAAACATGGTCCACAAAATTGTTGGCTTTTCATCTTCCAATGTTAGGGTTTTGGATTTTATTTATGTTAAAAATGCCTTTGGAGCCTCATTGTAACAATCATCTTCTTGTGACTATGAGTATCTGTCACATATCTTCTCAAAGATAAACTGCCACCATTCTAGCGAGTCTTTCACTCTGTATTTCTACAGTTTTGTACATTTCGATCATTAATAGAAATTGTGTATTAGTGTATCTCTGTGTTTATGGTTATATATTTGATATATCTATGTTATATTACTAGATATATGATGTATCTATGCACATTTATTTATTATATCTCCACTCTCATTTCGTGACAAAAATAATTTGGATCAGAAATACAAAAAACTATAGACAACACTTGCAAACCCGAGCAACCCCTCCTTGGTTGTACAATCCCATACAATCACTTTTACAGACTTGTACATGCATGTACTTACTGTATCCCACATATGTACACACTTTCTTTCACTATACCGACATACATACTCACTCTGACAGACCTGTGAAGTGGATACAACTACACTCAGTTCTTGTGGCTCCTATCTGCTAGATATTCATGAAGCTACCCTTGCTCTCTTTTATCTATGTCCTGTACTGATCTCTATATGAAATTCCTTCTCCACCTATCCGATATCCACTTGATAAAAAGTCCTTCTTTTCTCTCTTTATAATGAAAAGTGTCTCCTCCTTTTCCCTAACTTGTTGAGTTATGACCTAACCCTAATCTCCAAAGTGATTGACAACTGAGATTAAATATTACCTCACTTGAGATCAATGGCTGAGATTTAATTCGCTGATGCTAATAACTTTAGCATTTTATTAAATAAAACTCAACTAATTAATAAAATTACTTTACTTTAATTAAAGTAAATCACTAAGGTAGAAGGCTTTAGATGACTTTCACATGTCTAAACACTTAGACCTATGTAGAAGTACATGTCTAATGCTACAAAAATCAACGCTCTTTCTTAGCAAGGAAAGTATTCTGCACCACTCTAATTTTGTCCCTAAAGAACACAAACTTCCCTTTACCCAAGGGTTTGGTCAGAATGTCTAAAACTTGTTCATTTGTGGAAATATATTGAAGCTTAATGACTCCCTTCTAGATCTCATCTCGGATGAAGTGATACCCGATCTCCATATGCATGGAATTTCCATGGAATATTGGATTCTTAGATAGTTTCATACAAATTTGATTATCACATTAGATTACTGTGGGCTCCAACTCCTGATAAAATAAACTTGTAACCAATTTGTGAATCCAAATGGCGTCACAACTAGCCATACTCATTGCCATATATTTTTCCTCTTACGAACTGAGTGCTACAAAATTTTGCTTCTTGTTGAACCATGCAATCATTGTTGATCCCATGCTGAAGCAACACCATGAGGTGATCTTATTGTCTACTACACTCCCTAACCAATATGAGTTTGAATATCCTTTCATCCTCACTCCATCACCTCCAATATGCCTCAACCCATACTCCATTGTACCTTTGAATTACTTGAGCACATGCTTTGTTGCTATCTAATGCATCTACCTCAACTCCACCATGAACTGACTCAAGGTGTTCACAAAAAAGCATATATTTGGCATGGTGTTGACCAAATAAATCAAGGACCCTATCAGCTACATGTATACCTTGGGATCCACCTACTCTGAATTTGAAGTGACAATCTTCTTTAGGTTGGTAACCATAGGTGTAGCCATCAGTCTACAATCCTCCATCCTGAATCTCCTCAAGATATCTATTGTGTACTTCCCTTGACCAATGAATATCTCTCTCGATATCTACCATATATCTAACCCCAAGAAATAATACATCAAGCCAATATCCTTCATCTCAAATTTTGGAGCCAAATATTCTTTGCACCTTGCTATAATCTCCTCTACACTTGTGAGAAATAATTCATCCCTGTACAACACCAAGATGAGTGGATCAATCCCAACAAGTATGAGTTACAAGTTATGATTCACCTCACCCTTGGTGAATTCCATACTCTGCAAGTATCCATTAATCCTAGAATACCATGCCCTTTGTTCCTATTTGAGTATGTACAAGGATTTCTTAAGATTGCACACATGAGACTCCCTCTCATATACCTCAAAAGATTGAGTTTTTTCTATATATACTTCTTCCTCAATGACCCTATTGAGGAAAGTTGTCTTCATGTCCATCTTGTGAATCATCGACCCCATACCTCAAGCAATAGATATAACAACTCAAATAGATGCATACATGGAGACTGGATAAATTGTCTCCTCATGGTCCACTCCCTCTCTCTGAGAGAATCCTCTTTCCACAAACCTTGTCTTGAACTTCTCAATGCTGCCATATGCAACATGCTTGATCTTCTAGAGCCACCTAGAAATCACAACTGAATTCCCCTCTAGTTTCGACATTATGTCCCAAACATAATTCTTCATGATAGAGGTGTACTCCTCCACCATGATATCCATCCAAACCTATTGATCTATCAGTTCCTTGAAACTTGAAGGCTCAACATCAACGATGATACTCATAAGCACCATATAGTTTTGAAACTTCTATGGAGGCCTGCTCTCTCTAAATACACTCCTAGGAGCATCACCATCGTCCCTCAATGTCTTCAATAACCACCTGGGTCTCCTAAAAAAACTGGAAGGGGATAACTCCTCCTACCCACTTGAAGTATGACTTCCTGAACTAGAAGCTACTCAGTGATGCTCATCCTTTGGAGCCTCCTGCTCCTTGTCCTCTACCACTGCTGGTGACTCTTATGATTTTCTAGATGTCAAGTTCTTTCCGAACTTAACATATTTGATTACAATTGTCTTCCATTGTGTTGGTATGAATATCCTATAAACCTTTTAGGTCTTGTTGCACCCCACTTTTTAATTCTGACACCTAAGTATCTTGTTTAATAGTGATTTCCTTGTTGTAAATCAAATTAGAAACTCATAAAACAAAATATACTTGCTGGAATAATTAACTGAAACAATCAATGGAAGAAATACTGGAAACCAAATCGCATACACAACATACAAATATATTCTTCCCTTCAAATCAACTTATCATTATAATAATATCAAAGCTTACAAGGGCTCCCTTACTAGGAAAATGGGCCACAGAGAATACAAAAAACTATAGACAACACATGCAAAACATAGCAACCCCTCCTTGGTTGTATGATCTTGTACAATCACTTTTCCAGAATTGTACTCATTGTATCCCATTTATGTATTCTCTTTCATGAATTGTAGCCCCCATACATATGCTCCCTGGTTGACCTATGAAGTGCATACAATTTCTCTCAACTGTTGTGGCTCTGATCTGTTGGATATTTTTGTGGATGCCCCTGTTCTCTCTTCTCCATGACTTGCACTGATCTTTAGATGAAATTCCTTCTCCACCTATCTGATATCTCCTTGAGAAAAATTATTTCTTTGCTCTCTCTCTGTAATGAAAAGTGTCTCCTCCTTTACCCTAACCCTTCTTTTATAATGTTGAGTTATGAGCTAACCCTAATCTCCAAAGTGATTGACAACTGAGATTAAATCTCACCTCACTTGAGATCAATGGCTAATATTTAATTCGCGAATGATAATAACTTTAGCATTTCATTAAATAAAACTCAACTAATTAATAAAAGCACTTTACTTTAATAATTCCTTTAATTAAAGTAAATTATTAAGATAGAAGGATTTGGATGACTTCCACATGTCTAGACACTTAGACCTATGAGAAAGTACATGTCCTATGATACAAACATCAAAAAACATTATGGATAAACAAATGATATGGAAATGTCGATTTTCTTATGGCTATTTCAAAATAGTTATTAATATTTATAATTGAGATATATCATTGGCAAAAGAAATTTGATTTTTGTTTTTAGAAAGATCAAGGATACCAGCTTTTTTGAATTTCTTCTTCATGGTGTGACCATGAGGGAAACTATATTTAACCTCCAACATGTCCTATTTTCCCATTTAATATATATACATAGATTGACTTCTGGTATATCCGTATTGAGGAAGTTATCAATCCATCCTTGTTGAATGTTTAAGTCGTTAATGCCAATTTTCAAGTTACTAAGATCAATCTTCCATTCAAGAATCCATTGAGTAATAGAGATGTATGAGTAGATGCACACATAATGATTTCACCACCCCCCATGGTCTAAATTATTAATTGTTCAACTAAGTGAACCCTGGAACACCTTTCCACGAAACATGTCAATTATTCCCCATTCAACCAATCAATTTACATCAAGTCTAGGTCCAAAGACAAGCAAGCATTGCTCCACTAATCCCAAACTTAAGAAATGGGACAACCGAAATCCACTTTCAATAATAAAAGATCAACTATTTCATAGATAAGAGCACTCCATATCTATGAATAAATTATGTGATCGGAATGAAGGAAGGGCCTTTGACTCTTGAATGATTAATTTCTCTCTTCTTTCTTGCTACTACAATTTGTGATAAAACCTTTTCAAAGTCTTAGGCCTTGCTACCTAAACTTCTATGGATATTGCTTGAATATCTTTATTTGATTTCAAGAAATTGGATTATATTTTTTTTAATTGGAAACCACTTCTCTTTTTTCTTACAAATATCCTTTTTGAACCTTTCCTCAACCTTTTGTAATTCTTTTGAAGCTTTAGAAATGACAGCCTCATACTCCCCATCTTTCTTTACAAATTGTTCTATGAATTTGTTCTCCAGTATATTATTAAATTAATATTTTACTTCTATTTATTTATCCAGAATGGATCATTATATATTTTTTCATTTATCTTGGTAATTTTTGGGTGGAAGAATTAGAGGAATTGGCTTGTAGGGCCCATTTTAGTGGCAAGGCCCAGTTTGGAGATTTGGAGTCAGGATCCTTCTAGAGGCATTTTGATGCATCAAGCTACAATTTTTGGGGTCAATACTTATCATCATATCTAACGTCCCCTTGACACTATTCTACACATGAAAATAGTTCCAAAAGGTGTGAAAATCACCTCAAGTAGAGTTCATATGTGGAAGTTATGTCTTCCATAATTTGACCTGCCTCGCTGACCATCATGATATCGAGTGGATGCCATGTCAATCCCCATTACTCACATATATGGTACTATTAATGTGTGGAGTTTCAATAATATTCTATAAGGTCCAAAACCTAACACTAATTGAGTGTGGAGGCAGGTAAAAACCCTAATCCTAGATGACTATTGTTGAACAGTTGGTTGTCATTGATGTCAACCCTTGGAGCATTTACGATACTCCATAGTTGTGATCGATATTGATGGTGAGTTAGTTGTCATTGATGCCAACAAGATTGATTGATGTCATCAGATGTGATGGGTGCATTTGTTGAAGTCTACACGAAGCCCCAAAGGTGTGGTCAAGAGACCTGAAGTTGTTTGAGGAATAAGGACATGAAGGGTAGTGAAAATGTAGGTAACACACTCATATATGGATAGTCCTCATCATGCCATTTTTGGTGATAGGTGGTATGACACGTGGTTCCTCACAGTTAGGGAGATATGCCCTCATGAAGTTATAAGCCCCGAAGAATGGTCAAAAATCCCCTAGTTGGTTACCAGTCTTTAATTGAAGGGTAAAGTTGTTATAACAAGAAAGTACAGGTCAAAACTAAAATGAGGAAATGGTGTTGGTTGAAAAAGTATAAATACACATCATGGGGCATTCCTTTGGTATACACACTCACTCATTAAATATCTATCTTATGAGGATATTTTTGTCTAAACTTTTGGTCTATTGGCGAATCTGAGGTCGTGTTTGAGGCAATGGATAAAGTGTGGAAGAGGAGTGAAAGTTTCAAAGCTGTAGAGAGCGTGGGTTTCTGAAAAACCCTAACTAGGCTGGCCCTCATGGGTTAGGAATATGGTGTCCCACGAGGCATCCTTGAGGGTTTCCTAGGGCACGTCATGAGAGGCCTCGCATGACAGGGAGTCTTAGTCCCATGAGGCTAAGGAAAATTTGGTATAGATGTTGGTACCATATTGTTGAAGTTTGTGGAAGAGTTATATGTTAGTATTATAGTACAATAGGTCAACTACAGGTTACATGTATGCTTATGTGGATATTTCTTATGCTTGGTTATGGTATGGTACATGCTTAAAGCATGGTGGTGATGGTATGTGATATGGTACATCTTGATGATGATGTGATACATTGTTAGAAGTGCACTATTGGCTATCTTGGTATCTCGTTTGGTATGAGACATATCTTGGTGATGTTGGTACATGATTTGAGGTACATACTGGCTATGCGCTGATGATGTGATGGTCATCCCTTTGGTATCTTGTTGAGGAATTGGTATATGTATGAGGTACATCTTTGGTGCATGGTGTGAGGTATATTCTTGGTATATGTATGAGGTGCATGTCTTGGTGATGTAGGTACATGTTGGTACTCCTTAGTGATGTTATGGTACATTGATTAGTATCACATATTGACTATATTGGTGATCTTGGTATATGCTTGGTAGAGGCATATGTTGGTGATCTTGGTTTATGCTTGGTATAGGCATATGTTGGTGAGTTTGGTTGTTATGTACTTGGTTGAGGCACTTCATTGATGATATCTTATGGTACATGGCATGATTGAGAGTGATATGGTGTCTCATGGTACTTGCTTTATGATACATGGTTGATGGTATGCTACAGATACATGGCATGGTATAGGTGTTGATGAACATGGTTTATTTACATGGTTGATGTGCATGGTTGGAACATGGTATGGTACATGGTTTGGTACAAGTGTTGGTGCATTGTTGATGCATAGTTTGGTATAGGTGTTGGTGCATTGTTGATGCATGATTTGGTACAAGTTTTGGTGCATGGTTGATGCAAAATTTGGTACAGGTATTGGTTCATGATTGATGCATGGTTGATACATGTTGATGTACATGGTTTGGCTATGTTATCCATGAGAGAGGATCTAGTTTTGTTGATGTTGAGTATCAATAGTTGTGTCAGGTTGATGATGGTATGATAGTGGCAGTTACAGTGATAGGTTGGGAGGTTGATGTGACAGTGGCAATGATAGTGATAGGTTGGCAGGTTGATGTGACAGTGGCAGTGATAATGACAGGTTGGATACAATTTGACAGGTTACAGGTTGATGTGACAGTGATAGGTTGGATACAGTTTGACAGGTTATAGGTTGGTGTGACAATGGTAATGATAATGATAGTGATAGTGACAGTGGCAATGAGAGTGATTGTGGTAGTGAGAGTTTGGTATATACTTATATTTTAGGGCGGCATGACGAGGCAAGGAAAGGGGGTTGTATCCTCCTTCTGATTGGTACCAGAGAACTCAGGGAGTTGGAGATTCCTTTAGGTTGGAGCTTGAGAATCAGAGGGTTGTAGCCTCCTTCTAGTTGGAGCCATAGAATTTAGGGAGTTGTAGCTTCCTTCAAGTTGGAGCCTATAAATATGGGGTTGTAGCCTCCTTCCAGTTGTAGCTGGAGAATTGGGAAGTTAGTGCTTCTAATGAATGTATTCTTTGATATATAAGAAATCATTATGTGGTTTCTCCCATTTGGGTTTCCATGTAAATTCTGGTGTACTATGTATTTGATGTGATGTTGCTTATGATTATATGCTCATGATATATTGAATGCAATCATAGATGATACATTGATGATATATTGCTGATAAGATTGAAGTTTATATATTGTGGTTAAAAGTGGTAAGTGCGCATACTGATTCACCCCCCCTCCCCTCTCAATATTCTAACAACTATCAAGCTATGTTAATATTGGGCCACTAGGAAGAGAGGGGGTTCCATTGTTCTAGCATTATACTTGTTCCATAGTTTAGTATAGAATCTAGTAGTGGGATTTGAGAGCATAACAAAGGAGGAAGAATATTATGTAGCATACTTTCAAGCAACAATGGCAAAGACAACTCCCTAGTGAGTGACCCTTTCTTTGTATTTTCATTTTCATAATTGAAGAAAAGAGAGTAGAGCAGAGCATAGGCCTCACCTTCTAGCAAGGTCTTCCCCCATATCAAATTTCCTAGGTCATGTAATGTGTTCATTTGTGTGATTGGTGTGTTCATTTGTGTGATTAGGGTGTTCATTTGATTGTTCTTTAATTTTTAGATTTCGGTTATTTCCATAAATTTGAGAATTAAGCTAGTAATAATAAATATGAGATCTAAGGAAATAAATTGAATAAAAAAAGAATTCATAATATTGCAAGATTTGTTGTGACAATTTATTCCAATGGAATATCCACAACAATTTACAAATTGATGGTCCCAGCAATAGAAACAATGATATACTGTACCCTTGGTTTCCTACTTTACCTCTAAACCCGAGGCTTGTACAAACTTAAGAGGTGTTATGCATTGTATGTGCAATATGCTCTTGTCGATAGCAAAGGTTTGAGACTGATCAAAGGCTGAAAGTGTGCAAGAAAATCAAGTGACAGAAAATATCTCTAAGCTAATTGCTTGAAGGAAACACACAAATCTGAAAGTACAACTAATCCAAATTGTATGAAAACAACTTATTCTAACTGCATTAAAGAATACTGAATCAAGAAGGTTAAAATGGAGAAAAAAGTTGAACTCAATCTAAGTAAAGCTACACCAATGCATGAATGAAACAAACTAAACCTTCGATCAATAGCAATCTAAAAGTCTTTTTATTGTTTATTGATTCTTTTAGGAAAATAAGATTAAGCTAAACCAGAATCTGAAGTTGAAACATACCTACAAGATATTTCTACATGAATTGTACAGTTTCTACATGAAACTCTTACAGGAAGAAAAATTGAGTGTAAAAAGAGTGCAAGTCTTTAAAAGAATGAACAAATCTAGACTATAAACAAATGAAGTGAATCTAAGGTTCTTAGCCTTGGGAGGCACCTAAGAATGCTCCAAAAGGTTATCAAACATTTCTATAGGATGTTGCTACAACTCGCCAATTAGTCACAATCTTACAAAAAACTGAAATCAATAATGTAAAACTATATCAAACTTTAAGAGAGAATGAATAATATCTAGGCACTAACTAATATGCATGAAAACTACATAAACAGTAACAGGGTCATTGATCTCTCTTGGATGGGCCCTACATAAGAAGCATAAGGAGCCTAAAAGAAGCTTTATTTTTTTTAAAATAAAAGTTTTGTATTACCTTTGACTTATCCCACAAACAAGGGGGTCTCATACACCAATTTGGTGTGGCTTGGCCATGACCTTAAAAATATATTATTATTATTATTATTAAAGAAAATTCATAGAGAACTATCATGCTAGAGTTTGTTCTAGTATGAGTCGCCCATCTGGGAAACCAATATGACTGGGACTTGAAAATATGTCTGAAAAACTAAAAAGTGATGTGCTAAAAAGACAAAAATAGACTGTTTATACATGGTTCCACATAAATCCTGGTAACCTTATATGTGTAAATTAGTAATAAAATCACGGCATGCATAATTTATTGAAGTCCAAAACATTAAGGCGAGGGTGGAGACCTGATCCTAATGTTGCCTTCAGGTGCTCGGTCTACCTAATCCATTGTCGTCGGAGGAACAACAAATGTTGCATGCATGATCATGCCCAGATCTGTATCTGTACTAGGCACATTCCCTGCCTCATGCGGGTCATGTGTCACTATACCATGTACCTGAATTGAGACGAGGAGGCTTATGAGAAGGAGTTCCAACCTTTCCCCGTGTCTATCCATGTTTTCCAATATTAAGCAGAGGTCATTCTATGTCCCTGTGAGCGTTGAAGAAAAGACCTTGAAGGTCATCCTAAGCTTCCAAAAGGCATGTCTAAACATCAAAACATCATTTCTTTCACAGCCTTGAGGAAAGGGAGGTGAGGGGGGAGGTTCTACTATGAAGGTGGAGGGAGGTGGTAGTGGAGGAGAAAAAGGCTTAGGAGGAGGACCCTAGGATGACATAAGAGAACGTGAAGGGCTGGGGGGAAATCCCAATGAAATTACATCTTGGTCGAACCATTCAAGACGACAAGCCCATGGTGAGGAGAGCGAAGGAAGATCTCCCTCGATAGGAGGAGAGTTAGTCGAAGATGAGGTGGTGGAGGCTGAAAGTAGGGGGTCTAGTGGGGCTGCTCAGATGGCCATGCGACCGTAAGGTCGGTAATAGTGGGTGCCTTTCCTTGACTTCCCTCATTGTCTAGGCATTGCCAGAAGAAGGAGGAGGTCAGTAGGAGGAGTAAACGTCTGAACAGTGGAGCTAAACCAAAGAGTGCAACTGAGAAAAATCAGAGCATCTTGGCAGATGGATGAGGATATCAATAAGGAAATGAGCCTCCATGCAATCTCCCAAGGTATTAAATCACACCAATGCAGGAGCAAAAGGACAGGACGAAAGTTCGTCACCATGGCAGAGTTAATGGAGTTGGCACGCTGGAGAGGGGAAATCATTAGCACAGGGGAGTAAATGGGATGTGAGGTCATGACATCAGCCATTTAAGGAGGAGGTTGGCACTGGGAGGGATTCAAATGGCCTCTCCACTGTTGGAGTGTGTCAGGCATCCTCGTGTGAAGTTTTGGGCATGTAGAAATTTAATGAAAAAATCAACAAGCAAATAATTTTGTCATACACTTATCAACCTAGAGATAATTTTCTTCTATGAAATCTAAGATGTATAAACCCCCATTCATATATTACCAGAAGTAGAAATACACACTGCTAAGAAATTTTTCAGCGGAATAAACACAATGAACAACAACCATTCAACTCAGAAAAACTCAGAAATTTAGGCAATGCCAGGGAAAAACCCAATGTGGGCAAACCCAATGAGAGAGAGAGAGAGATTTATTATTCAGCTTCAGGAAGGTACATATCAACAACAATAAATATAAGTTCCAGCAAGATAAATCTACTTACAACACACTAAAACAACCCCCAAATTCTTCCTCGAAAAACGTACCAAGTCTGTATTGTTGTATGTCCTGCCTAGAAATATGCACCTTGAAAAATGTGCCCTTAACTTGTTGTACAAAATGATCTGTACGACCTAACAATGAGAAAAATACTCAAAATAGCCTCGAAAACTATGTCAATGTTGTTGTTGGGCTCCAAAGATGTCTAAAAACAACCGTAGTTTAACATTAATTTATCAACCCGAGGATTAGTCTTTTATCTCAAAGAATATTGGCAAAGTATATGCAGATAGCTTATAGAGGCTAAAATCGTGTAGTGAAAACAGATCTGAGTTTGTCAACAATCAAGTTCCTCAAACATTCATTAAATATTCTAGGGATTGAAATCTAAATATGTGCAAAAGGAAAGGAACTACCTAATCTATTGAATTCATTCTAAGAGCAGTAATTGAATATAGATAAAGACTTGCAGAAATTACTATGATTATGAATCAAACTTGCTGAAAAGAAAAAGGTGAATTACTCCATCTATGGAAAGGAACAGAGACTGTAATCTAACTGAAAAGATATGACAATCATATTTCTATTGAAAGGAACAACAACTATATTCTAGTGGAAAGGAACAACAAATGTAAACTAAGTAAAAGGAATGGAAAATATAACCTAAGTAAAAGGAACAACAAATGTAAACTTATGAAAGGAACAACAGATGCGAACTTATGAGGAACCTTCATGCATCAAACCTCAGTAATAGGAATTGGAACAACAATCATTTAATGCTTCAGGGAATATCTATTTCTTGCAATTGACATGAAATCATCAACACATTTATTCGTCCGTTAACTACTATAAAAGAGAATCGAATCACAAGATAGAATTTGAGTTGATACAATTACAGATCGAACAGTAGTTCCTTTAGACTGGGCCCTCGGTCCTTAGAAGCACTATTATTTGAAACTCAGTATATAAAAATGGAAAAATTGCTCGAGGCTTCTATTGATTTCATAGCTGGTACAACATTTCTACAAAAAATGCTAATGCATAACAATTCTATATTCTCTATTCTTGAGTGCAATTCTCTCTCCCTTTATTCAAGATCTATTTACCCCTTATATGTTACAATAATCTGGGTAAATTAAGCTATCTTGAGTATCGAGAGATCCTCAGGATTTCTTTACTATTACAATAAGTAACTCAATTATCTTTAAAACTTCTTCGCGCCATAAAGTCTTCAACCTCCAATAGCTTACACATCTTCAAGATTCCCCTTGCTATCTTGGGTTCGACAATATTTAACCAATCTTGCAATAAAACCAGACAATTCCAATCATATTTGGGATCTATGTAAAGGGTATATTATTCATTTTCTATTCTATTTCTTCTAAATAACCGAAAATTCAATCAAGATGATATCATGAAATGTGGGAAAAAGGAAGATATTTATACCTTTTTCATAACCTAACATACCCCCCATCTTACCTTCTTGCATGTCCTCATGCAAGCTGAGACTTTACATGTAAAGTAGTAATGTTGTAAGATGGAAAGGTTGGTTCACCAAGCCTTCTGAACCCATTGCTTCTTTTGAGTTCCCCAAAAGTAGCATCCTCCCTCTTCTTGTTAATTTGATAATCTTTTTGGTAACTTTCTGGAGGGAACTAGATGATAGGGGGATTATACCTGCACCCAATCCAAGTAGGCCCTTCCTCTTGGAGCAATCTAGAATACCTCTCTATTATGAAGGTAGCTGCAAAGAAATTCCTATACCCAAAGGGCTCCCTACTCTTTAATTCACTGGAGGAGGCATCCCATCTAAGTTTAGAAGTAGCAAGAGCTTCCTCCTTAAGCTCCCTAAAGCGAGTGATACCTAAACATATGACCTATAGATGGATGGGGGCCAAGGATTCTACGACCCATTTCCTTTTCATAAAAGTTTTATGTCGCATAATGGCTGGAAAGGACTTTGGAGGCTCCCCACTAACCCAGAGATCCAGCCCAGCTTCCCTTTTTAGGAAGGTTTTATGAGCTTTACCCCATATGACTTGATTCTGAGTGAATGATAGAAATGCCTGAAACCGTATATCACCTATGAATGGGCTAGAGGTATCTTCCCTATTTTCTTCCAAAATGAAATTATGAAAGTATAATTCACACAAAAAGTATTGTACCTTTTCATCATGCTCTCTGAAACATGAAATAAACTCAGGTACATCGGCAAAAGAAATAGGTTTTCCCACTATGATGGCCTTCACTCCTAATAAAAATATTGTTCCAGCAAGAATAATGTGTAATTGGTGGCAGGAGCTCTGCAATTAATAGCATCAGAGTAGACATCACATATTTCCTTCATTTTCTCCAAACCTTTTTCCAATTGGGCTTGCACCTTTTTGATCTTCTCTTGGGCTCTGGTGAGCGCAACATAGGTCTCACCCTCTGTTGTTGTCATGTCCTTCAATTGTTTAACAATCCTTCGATATTCAGTCCTAGTTACCATTCCATCTTGGTGTTGAGCCAATGCTTGTTGGGCTTGTGTAAGTTCTGCTTTTAGTCTATCGATGGTGACACTCTGTCCTTGAGATTGAGATGCTTGGTATTCTTCCATAGTGCTCATTTCTTCCCTAGATTGAGTTAATGCTTGCTGGACCTGTGTAAGTTCTGCTTCCAACCTGTCCACAATAATACTCTATTTCTGGGACTGGAGTGCTTGGTGCTCTGCCATAGTCAGCAAATCACTTCTGTTTTGAGCTAGGGTTTGTTGAGACTGCATCAATTCTTCCTCCAATCTCCTGATGGTAGCATTCTACTCAAAGAGTTGAGATGTCTGCACCTCAACATCAATTTCTTTTGTAGCTATCATATTTTCTTGTGTCTCTAAAGGAGGTGCTTCCCATTCTGGGCTACTATTGCTTGTACTACTATTTCTTCAGGGTCTGTTTGTATCCCTACAGAATTTGTACTGACTTCTTCTTTAGGAAGAGGATTTCTTCCTTTTACTCTGGCCCTTTTGTTCTTCTTTCTTCTATGGGATTTATCTACCTGTTCTAACTGTTTCCTCAATTCCTTAATAATTTCCTTGAGTTTAACTACCTTCTGCTTTAATACTTCATCCTTCTTAGCCTTTTTCTTCAATAGTTTATTTTCTTTTTTTAACTTTCTAATTCTCTTATGGCTTTTGGCTGATTTCTGTTTATGGGAGGTCTCAAGGCCTTATTAATTCTGGCTCGTAGATGGTTGTTCTTCTGTTCCTTCTAATTGTTTTGTCTGTCCAAGAGGGATTCTTGTTTCGAAATGGGGTTCTTCCTATGCTATGTCCTCAGGAAAAGACATTTCAATATCAGGAAAATCTTCAACTGGTTTTGAAGAGGAGGGTTGTTCTAGGTATATTTCCAAATAAATATATGTGCCTCTGTCAAGTGAGGTTCCCAAGCTTCCCAAAACCTTGGCTATTTCTACCTCATAGCTCTTCATAAATTGTTCTGTCAGATGTGATAATGTCGGTTGGCTGTCCTCCTGATCATTCCTTTGTGATGTATGTTCTTCTTGCCTAATTCCTTGAGCATTCTCTTGTGGAGACTGTTCTGTAGAGTTCTGAAGTTCTTCAGGCTGTTTTGTTGTATCCTGAATTGCTTCAGTTGTTTCCTGGATTCGTCTGCTTCTTCTCCTTGTCTGAATGATGGTTGTAGGGGCAGTTGTTGCTCTCTTCCTCTTTTTTGTTACTGCCCGTGTTTGTGAGGTCTGGGTCTCTGTGATTTGGGCAGGATATACCTGAGCTTCAGTTTGAGGAGATGGGATTTCCCTTTGGGTAGTAGTCTTCTCTTCCTATCTATATTCGATTTCCTATGGTGGTTCTTCATGGCATAATTCAGGTTGCTCTAGTTGTGGAGGTCTATTGGCCTCAATTAGGTTATCCTAGGTCAGTTGAGTTTGACTCAGTGCTTTAATTGTTATCAGTTTAACTAATTTGTGGTGGTTGATAAAAGTAACATGGTCCTTAGATTTTTGTGTTCTCAGAGCAACCTCATGTAATATGGCATTCAGAAAGAAAGGTAGATTAAGTACTAACCATTGTTTTAAAGCTGCCAGTAATTTGAGGTGGCAAGGTCGAATTACGTCATATTGTCCATCACAAGTGATGTATCATTGAATTACCCCTGCAAGTTCCTTCCATGGTTCTCTGAGGGTACTGGGGTTGAGTCCTTTTCCTTTCTTATCCAATTCTTTCATAGGGTCTGTGAAGGTTTCCACATCTTCCTTCAATGTTGTGTATCGTCCTGTCCACTGAATGCCTGTATTAGAGAGGCCTGTGACCTCTGCTAAGATTTTCGGGGTGACTGGGATTTGTATGCCCCGCACCATAGAGTTTTCCCCCTACAAATTCTGAAAGAATTCAATCATGACATTGGTATCATATCCTTGTAGCCAATTGAAGTACTCCATCCACCCCAGCTGATGCAGGATGTCTCTCACTTTCTTTGTAAGATTTAGTAAAGTAGGTTCCCTGTGCACACCTCTGCCACCCATTTTGTCAGAAAATATGGATGACTATCGTTCCTAGTAGCAGACATGGTTAGACCAGCTTTGGAGGAAAAATTACCGAGAATAGAAAATATCAAAGACGGAAAATATATCTAAATGAAGGTATTTATTACAATCATTACTATATTCATCGAGAAGTGTGTCGAGCGTCCACTCCCCTTATTAATAGAAAGGTTGACCTTGACCGTCAGCGTAGGGAAGAGTAATGATTGTAGGTATTGGTGGCAAAAAGTAATGATTGTACAACAACCGTCAATGGGGATTAATGACTTATGTTTGAACAACATATTTAACGGTAATCATTAAATGTTAATCCACTTTTGTGGAATTGAAAATACCTATACTCAAAAGAATTCTTTAAGGATACATGCACCAAATAAATTAAATCTGTTCAGTTAAATAATATCCCACATATCATAATGTTGTTACTTTTCCATGTTATTGAATACAACCGAAATGATAGCCTCGTTATTGAGTGAAGGAAATCTAGAGAGACATAGAAACTTGGCATTTAAGGTAACTTCCATACCACAGGCAGAGCCACTATTACCAACAGGCATCCATAGCCTCGAGAGGGTTGTCTTTTAACCCGAAGATGAGCCTGTATCCTTGATACTTGTTTGAATCATCTTTTCCAAAAAGACCATTATCCTGGTTTGGTAGCCATAGTGATAATGCCAATCACTAGATTGTAACCTAGGTGAACAAGCCGGCTCTTGATGAGACCCCGTGTCCTTTGACTAGAAAATGTCAAAAGCCATTTCCCTGGTGTGGTAATTGTTGGGCACCAAATCGGGCTATCTTTCTATCGCATTTCCATTACCTTTTTTACCTTTTTATACTTATTTACCTATTTTTACTGTGCTAAAACCATGAGGTAAATACCCCTACCCTGTCTATTGGAATATTTTATTAATGAAGTGAAGTCACGGAGTTTTACCTATTCACAGTACTAAAACAATGTTTGACCGCAACTTTTGGAGAACAGGAATCAAGGCCTCAGCATCCCACGGCAGATCTGTTGTTCAGCTATTTTGAGAATAGGAATGACCAAGCCAAAAGGAGGCCACGTAGTTGGAGTCGCAGATCCCTGAACCATCTTGGGCATTTTGCTGATCCTGTCCATCTGGTACTGATGCCATTCCAACTAATGCATATTTTTGGGGATACGGTTACCTTGTTTTTGGGGAACAGGTTGTTCTCCCATTTGATGTATAAAAGACAGTTTATTCCTGTAACAGGGGATGTCCCCATTGAGATTGTAATAACATTTTTCAGATTTATAAAGCATTAACTATTTTTATGTCTTCATCTTTGTTGTAACCAGCGTAGCCCTGATCAGAGAGTTGGGCCCGCTCTTCTGATCAGGTGTTGTGTTTGCCTGTGTGTGTTATTTATCAGTTTTATGATTGCTGTTACAGTGTGTTATTTAGAAGTTTACGCTTCCTGTTACAGTACGTTATTTAGTAGTTTATGCTTGCTGTTACAGTGTTATTTCTTAGCTTATGCTTGTTGTTCCATCGTATGATTCTTATGAGTACCTTTCAGAAGTTGTAGTTAATCTAGTTGACAGTGATGTTTGAATCTTAAATTGTAAACCCTTGGCTAGAATGAATTGTACTCTTGCCACTGCATATACCTTGCATGTTGCCTTGAAAGGATACGCACCTGGATTGATAAATCAATGTAGGAAAAGGGTGAATAAATCGTTCATACCTGGACCCCAACATTTTGGCATCGTTTCCGGGGAGGCTAACAAGGTGCAAGACAATGATCTGGACCAACCAGAGGGTCAATCTCTCGTCCTGAGGAGAGAACGAGTTTTCTCACTCTGCTTCAGGTCCTGAGCGTAGGTGATCTTTCTGCTTGTTTTTATTTTTTCTTTTTCATTTTTTTTCAATCTCTTGTCCTAGGGAGGAAGGAGTCTTTTGATGCCCTACTCCAGATCCTGAGTTAAGATTTATTTCTTTCAAACCCTTGTGTTTTTATTGAAACCCTCGATTTTACCCTGGGGAGGGAGGAGTCTTTTGATGCCCTACTTCAGGTTTGAAAGGTATTAGGTCTTTCCTGTGGTGTGTTTTGTTCTTGTCTAGGGGAGGGAAGAGTCCTTTGACGCCCTGCTCCGGGCCCTGAACCCTAGATTCTTGTTTTTTTTAGCTGCCTTTCTTTTTCATAAGATCTTTTGTCTTGGGGAAGGAATGGTCCTTTGACACCTTACTTCAAGACTAAAGCATTGTAGGTTCATGACAAAACCCCCACTTGTATGAACAAAGAATTGAATAACGGGGGTAGAGGGAAAGCCCCAAAGAAGGGAGGACCAGATTTGGGAAGAAAGACCTTCATCCAACAGATTATAGAAAAGGCTGAATCAGAAACATCATCTCACGCAGTCGTGAGACCAACGGCACAAAGAGTAAAGTCTAAGGGACAATCAGTAGATAAACCAGTACTGTCTACAACATTCTTGGGTGACACAATACAGTAGGTCCCTCTAGCAGTTGAAGAAACATCTAGTGGCATACTTGAACAGGGAAATCTTATGCTGACAGCAGAGGGGGAAGAGGTCGCAAGTAGAGCCTTGTCGGAGTTAGACCACTCCAGCAAGAGAGAGAAGGTTGTAGTAGAGGGATCAAGTCATCAGAATGCAGAAGAAGGGATCGAAGGAGCATTTGCATCACCAAGGGACCGGGAAAGTGTTGTTAAAGCAACTTGGATCAAAGGGGTAAGGAAGCCTCAACCATCTCCTATAGAGTCTGGTGAAATACCCAGCGATTATTGGAAGATATTTATGGATCCCACAACCTCCACTATCGATTTTCCAATTGGAAACTGATCCAGGTGGATATTGGTGGCCACCCACCTTTTCCGACTGGCTCAAAATAGTTTTCTGGCAATTTTGGCAATTTACTATTTTTAGCAGGTTTAACTTCCGGGGCCATTTTGAGGGCCTAAAAGAAGGTTTTTTGAGATCGAGATGCTCAATGATAGCCGAAGGCATATATGAGGCCCCAAAATGAATCTCCTCGACGATACCTTTCCAACGAGCTATCACACGCCTAAAACGGAGATCGTATGCAAAAGTTACGACCCTGGGA
>JASDQU010102057.1:137783-154481 GCA_032191745.1 Picea mariana
GGCCAAGCACTATCTTATCCTCAATGATACTTTGTATCGGAGAGGTGTCGACTGTATCTTGCGTCGATGTCTCACTCATGAGGAGGCCATCATCGTGCTCAATGACTTTCATACAGGAGCTTGTGGCGGTCACTTATCTGGGTTGGAAACAACCCAAAAAATTTTACGAGCAGGTTACTTTTGGCCCACGCTTATAAAAGATTGTATTGAGTTGGTCAAAAAGTGCCATCCGTGCCAAATCTTCTCACGAAATATGAGAGCACATCCAGCTCCTATGTTTCCTGTTATCACCGTCGGTCCCTTCACCAAGTGGGGGATTGATTACACTACTTGCAACCCCCCATCAGCACGGGGGCACCGCTATATCATTGTGGCTGTTGACTACTTTACTAAGTGGGTCGAAGCCATGCCGACGTTCAAAGATGATGGAGAGACTGCAGCTCTCTTCTTATTTAACCAGATTATAGCACGATTTGGAGTCCCGAGAGAGATTGTCACTGACCATGGAAGTCACTTTCAGAATCAAATGATGACTAAGTTAACATCAAAGCTTGGGTTACGACAGGAACACTCATCACCCTATTATCCCCAAGCCAATGGGCAAGTGGAAGCTGTTAATAAAACGCTTAAGACAATGCTATAGCGAACCATCAACTCAGCCAAATCAAACTGGCATTTGATGTTATATTCAGCATTATGGGCTTAACGAACCTCAGTTAAGACTGCAACTGGGTTCTCACCTTTCCAACTCGTCTACGGGCTGGAGGCAGTCTTGCCCATTGAATGCGAAATTCCATCTCTGAAATTGGCAGTACAGTTACTGCCAGACACTTCTCCGCTTTCTATTGTAATCTAACTGAACAGAGACTGTAATCTAACTGAAAAGAGACGACAATCATATTTCTATTGAAAGGAACAACAACTATATTCCAGCGGAAAGGAACAACAAATGTAAACTAAGTAAAAGGAATGAAAAATGCAACCTAAGTGAAAGGAACAACAAATGTAAACTTATGAAAGGAACAACAGATGTGAACTTATGAGGAACCTTCACACATCGAATCTCAGTAATAGGAATTGGAACAACAATCATTCAATACTTCAGGGAATATCTATTTCTTGCAATTGACATGAAACCATCAACACACTTATGTGTTTGTTAACTACTATAAAAGAGAATTGAATCACAAAACAAAATTTGAGCTGATACAATTACAGATCGAGCAGTAGCTCCTTCAGACTAGGCCCTCGGTCCTTAGAAGCACTATTATTTGAAACTCAGTATATAAAAATGGAAAAATTGCTCGAGGCTTCTATTGATTTCATAGCTGGTACAAAATTTCTACAAAAACTGCTAACGCATAGCAATTCTATATTCTCTATTCTTGAGTGAAAAATCTCTCTCTTCTTCAAGATCTATTTACCCCTTATATGTTACAATAATCTAGGTAAATTAAGCTATCCTGAGGATCGAGAGATCCTCAAGATTGCTTTACTATTACAATGAGTAACTCATTTATCTTTAAAACTACTTTGCGCCATAAAGTCTTCAACCTCCAATAGCTTGTGCATCTTCAAGATTCCCCTTGCTATATTGGGTTCGACAATATTTAACCAATCCTACAATAAAACCAGACAATTCCAATCATATTTAGAATCTATGTAATCTAATCTCGAACAATCAATGCTAAAGGGTATATTATTCATTTTCTATTCTATTTGCTTCTAAATAACTGAAAAGTCAATCAAAATAATATCATGAAATGTGGGAAAAAGGAAGATATTTATACCTTTTTCATAACCTAACATACCCCCCATCTTACCTTCTTGCATGTCCTCATGCAAGCTGAGACTTTACATGTAAAGTAGTAATGTTGTAAGATGGAAAGGTTGGTTCACCAAGCCTTCTGAACCCATTGCTTCTTTTGAGTTCTCCAAAAGCAGCATCCTCCCTTTTATTGTTAATTTGATAATCTTTTTGGTGACTTTTTGGAGGGAACTAGATGATAGGGGGATTATATCTGCACCCAATCCAAGTAGGTCCTTCCCCTTGAAGCAATCTAGAATACCTCTCTATTCTGAAGGTAGCTACAAAGAAATTTCTATACCCAAAGGTCTCCCTACTCTTTACTTCACTGGAGGAGGCATCCCATCTCAGTTTAGAAGCAGCAAGAGCTTCCTCCTTAAGCTCCCTAAAGCTAGTGATACCTAAACGTATGACTTGTAGATGGATGGGGGCCAAGGAGTATACGACCCCTTTCCTTTTCATAAAATTTTTATGTCGCATAATGGCTAGAAAGGACTTTGGAGGCTCCCCCCTAACCCAGAGATCCATCCTAGCTTCCCTTTTTAGGAAGGTTTTATGAGATTTACCCCATCTGACTTGATTATGAGTGAATGACAGAAATGCCTGGATCTGTATATCACCTATGAATGGGCCAGGGTTATCTTCCCTGTTGTCTTCCAAAATGAAATTATGAAAGTATAATTCACACAAAAAGTATTGTACCTTTTCATCCTGCTCTCTGAAACATGAAATAAACTCAGGTACAGTGGAAAAAGAAATAGGTTTTCCCTCTCTGATGGCCTTCACTCTCAATAACAAATATCGTTCCAATAAGAATAACATGTAATTGGTGGTAGGAGCTCTGTAATTAATAGCATCAGAGTAGACATCACAGATTTCCTTGATTTTCTCCAAAGCTTTTTCCAATTGGGTTTGCATCTTTTTGATCTTCTCTTGGGCTCTGGTGAGCGCGGCATAGGTCTCACCCTATGTTGCTATCATGTCCCTCAATTCTTTAACAATCCTTTGATATTCAGTCCTAGTTACCATTCCATGTTGGTGTTGGGACAATGCTTGCTGGGCTTGTGTAAGTTCTACTTTTAGTCTATCGATGGTGACACTTTGTGCTTGAGATTGAGATGCTTGGTATTCTTCTATAGCACTCATCTCTTCCTTGGATTGATTTAATGCTTGCTATACTTGTGTAACTTATACTTCCAACCTATCCACAATAATACTCTGTTTTCGGGACTGGAGTGCTTGGTGTTCTGCCATAGTCAACAACTCACTTCTGTTTTGACTTAGGGTTTGTTGAGACTGCATCAATTCCTCCTCCAATCTCCTGATGGTAGAATTATTCTCAAGGAATTGAGTTGTCTGCACCTCAGCATCAATTGCTTCTGTAGCTATCATATTTTCCTGTGTCTTTAGAGGAGGTGATTCCTCATTCCAGGCTACTATTTCTTCTACTACTATTTCTTCAGGGTCTGTCTGTATCCCTACAGAATTTTTATTGGTTGCTTCTTTAGGAAGAGGGTTTCTTCCTTGTACTCTAGCCCTTTTGTTCTTCTTTCATCTGTGGGATTTATCTATCTATTCTAATTGTTTCCTCAGTTCCTTAATAATTTCCTTGAGTTTAACTACCTTCTTCCTTAATACTTCAACCTTATTATCCTTTTTCTTCAATAGTTTATTTTATTTTTTTAACTTTCTAATTTTCTTATGGCTTTTGGCTAATTTTTGTTTATGGGAGGTCTCAATACCTTCTTCATTATGGTCAGTAGATGGTTGTTCCTTTGTTCCTTCCAATTGTTCTGTCTGTCCAAGAGGGCTTCTTGTTTCGAAATGGGGTTCTTCATGTGCTCTGTCCTCAGGAAAAGACATTTCAATATCAGGAAAATATTCAACTCGTTTTGAAGAGGAGGGTTGTTCTAGGTGTATTTCTAGATTATTTGTGCCTCTATCAAGTGAGGTTCCCAAGCTTCCAAAAACCTGGGCTATTTCTACCTCATAGCTCTTCATAAATTGTTCTGTCATATGTGATAATGTCGGTTGGGTATCTTCCTGATCATTCCTCTATGAGGTCTATTCTTCTTGCCTAATTCCTTGAGCATTCTCATGTGGAGAATATTCTATAGAGTTCTGAAGTTCTTCAGGTTGTTTTGTTGTATTGTGAATTTCTTTAGTTACTTCTTGAATTCGTCTACTTCTTCTCCTTACCTGAATGATGGTTGTAGGGGCAATTGTTTCTCTCTTCCTCGTTTTTGTTAATTCCTATGTTTGTGAGGTCTGGCTCTCTATGATTTGGGTAGGATCTAGCTCATCTTCAGTTTGAGGAGATGGGATTTCCCTTTGGGTAGTAGTCTCCTCTTCATGTCTATCTTTGATTTCCTATGGTGGTTCTTCATGGCATAATTCAAGTTGATCTAGTTTTGGAGGTCTATTGGCCTCAATCAGGTTATCCCAGGTCAATTGAGTTTGACTCAGTGCCTTAATTGTTATCAGTTTAACTAATATGTGGTGGATGATAATAGTACCAGGGTCCTTGGATTTTTTTGTTCTCAGAGAAACCTCATGTAATATGGCATTCAGAAAGAAAGGTAGATTAAGTACTAACTGTTGTTTTAAAGCTGCCAACAATTTGAGTTGGCGAGGTCAAATTACGTCATATCGTCCATCACAAGTGATGTACCACTGAATTACCCCTACAAGTTCCTTCCATGGTTCTATGAGGGTACTGGGGTTGAGTCCTTTTCCTTTCTTATCCAATTCTTCCCCAGGGTCTGTGAAGGTTTCCATAGCTTCCTTCAATGTTGTGTATCGTCCTGTCCATTGAATTCTCGTATTAGGGAGGCCTGTGACCTCTACTAAGATTTTTGGGGTGAATAAGATTTGTATGCCCTGCACCATAGAGTTTCCCCCCTATATATTCTGAAAGAAGTCAAGCATGGAATTCATGTCATATCCTTGCAGCCGGTTGAAGTACTCTATCCACCCCAGCTGATGCAGGATGTCTCTCACTTGATCTGTAAGCTTTAGCAAAGTAGGTTCACTGCACACACCTCTGCCACCCATTTGGTAAGAAAATATGGACGACTATAGTTCCTGGTAGTAGAGGTGGTTAGACCATCTTTGGAAGAAAAATTACTGAGAATAGAAACTATCAGAGACAACAAATGTATCTAAATGAAGGTATTTATTACAATCATCACTACTTGCATCAAGAAGTGTGTTGAGCATCCACTCCCCTTATTAATAGCAAGGTCGACCTCGACCGTCAGCATAGGGAAGAGTAATGAGTGTAGGTATTGGTGGTGAAAATTAATGATTGTATGGTGGCCGCCAATGGGGATTAATGGTTTATGTTTGAACAACATATTTAACGGTAATCATTAAATGTTGATCCACATTTGTGGAATTGAAAATACCTATACCCAAAATAATTCTTTAAGGATACATGCTTCGAATAAATTAAATCTTCTTTAGTTAAATAATATCCCACATATCATAATGTTGTTACTTTTCCATGTTATTGAATACAACCGAAATGATAGCCTCATGATTGAGTGAAGGAAATATAGAGAGACACATAAACTTGGTCTATTAATGTAACTTCCATACCACAGGCAGAGCCACTATTGCCAACAGGCATCCATAGCCTCGACAGGGTTGCCTTTTAACCCAAAGATGAGCCTGTATCCTTGATACTTGTTTGAATCGACTTTTCCAAAAAGACCATTATCCTGGTTTGGTAGCCATAGTGATAATGCCACTCACAAGATTGTAACCTAGGTGAATCAAGTCGGCTCATGATGAGACCTCTTGTCCTTTGACAAAAGAGAATGTCAAAGGCCATTACCCTAGTGTGGTGGCCATAGTGGGAATGTCACTTAGGTTATTATCATATGATTGTGGTAGGCTGGCTCATGATGAGACCCCCTATTCTTTGTGGAAAAGAGAAGGAAAGAAAAAAAAATTGTTGATAGATGTATAATTTTTTTATTTTTTTTTTGGGTTGGGAAAGTTTTAAGTTTTTCCGAAAAAGACCATTATCCTAGTTTGGTATCCAGATGATGATAATGCCACTCACTAGAGTGTAACTTAAATGAACAAGTTGGCTCGTGATGAGACCTCTTGTCCTTTGAAAAAAAGAGAATGTCAAAGACCATTTCCCTGGTGTGGTTGCCATAGTGGGAATGTCACTTAGGTTATTATATTATGATCGTGGTGGGCTAGCTCGTGATGAGACCCCCTATTCTTTGTGGAAAAATAAAGAAATTCTAATTATTTATTATATTATTGTATGAAGGGAGGCTCATCTGCTCCTTAAGAGTAAGGGATGGTGTAAAGAAGTGTAAGGATGTCAAGTAAAAGTGCGTCACAGATTCCTTATTAGTTATAAACATGAGGTATCATTTAAGTGTAATATATAAGGGAAAAGAAACGAATTATGGTGGTTACAGATTATGAACAAGGTTTAAGATATTTTGAAGGAAGTGATTCAAAAAGAAATTTGATAAGGTATGGGAGATAGTCCGTAAAATAATGATGGATCGTTAGAAATAATGGTGATGAAAAATTATTTTGGTGAAAGTTGTACCCCAAAAGAAAGGTTTAGTGTTTTATCAGCAAGGAAGGAATGGAAAAATGAACAATAGGTGTGCAAAAAAAGAATAGCAATTGTTTGGTTCAAAGGAACAGCAGGCGCACAAAAGGAACAACAATTGTTCTATTCAAAGGAACAACAGACACGCAAAAGGAACAACAATTGTTCTGTTCAAAGGAACAAGAGGCGCGCAAAAGAAACAACGATTTTTCCGTTCAAAGGAACATTAGGCACGCAAAAGGAACAACAATTGTTTTGTTCAAAGGAACAACAGGCACGCAAAAGGAACAACAATTGTTCTGTTCAAACCATCTGAATTTGTAGAAACCTGGTATATATTTTGTTTGAATTCAAGGTTGATTCCTCATCAACTAAGTTCATTTATGAGTTGGTTTATTTAAAAATTAAGTAATGGATGGTTTTTCAATGCTATAAATTTCATTATAGTTGCCCAATTGTCGCTGCTAAATCATGACACATTTATTTCTCTGCAGAAGACAGGGTATGGGTAACAAGATGAAGCAGAAGTTTAGAATAGAAAAGGGTGTTAATTGAGTTCATCATGGTTATCCTCCCTAGTTTTGATTTTCTGGAATGACTATCGAAAATAAAAATCTAAAAAAAATTATATACAGTATATACAATGTCAGTAGATTTCAATATTTATGGAGTTGGGGTGGCTGGATTACCTTCCCAGCTAATCAAAATTTGAATGCTAGGGTCCTTACTTACCTCCTGGTAGAAAGATTCTTTTGACTATGACCGATGATAGAGTCATAGCCGGCGTCCATTGACCTGAAATGGAGATCCGGACCCATTGATGGTGCTTAACGTAACTGTGTCGTTATCATGAACTTCACTAATTTTGTATGGTCCTAGACACCATGTCTATAATTTTCCCGGAAAATCCTGAAATCTGGAGTCATAGAGGAGCGCCCAGTCTCCTTTTTTAAATAGTTTTTTCTTTATATTCTTATCATGCCAAGTTGATATCTGTTGTTCAATAATAGTTGTGTTCTCTACAGTAGACAAGCATGCTTCATCCAATTCGTTGAGTTGTTGAAGGCGTTGCTTATGTGCTTTTGTAAGATCCAGTCCAATTTCCTAGGCCATCCTTAGAGTCTTGATTTCAATCTCTATTGGGAACATGGGTTCTTTGCCATAGACTAAATGGTAAGGAGAGTATCCAGTGGTATTACACCATGTTGTGCGGTAATCCCATAAGGCATTTGGGAGCTCAAAAGCCCAATTTTGTCTATTTGTTGAGACAGTCTTTGTCAGGATTTCCTCCAGGACTTTGTTGGTGATTTCCACTTGCCCATTTGCTTGTGGATGATACGGAGAAGTAATTCTGTGTTTGATATGATAATTATCTAGGGTGGTGGTGATTCTATGAGTTGTAAATTATGACCCCCCATCAGTAATTACCTCTCTTGGTAGTCCATAGAGTACAAATAATTTGAAAAGAAATTTGATGACTACTTCTTCTGTTTCATTTGGCAAGGCTTCTACCTCTACCCATTTAGTCATATAGTCCGTTGCAACTAGAATATAGGCCTTCTAATTTGACTTTGGGTTGAAGGGGACAATGAAGTCTAGTGCCCATCTCTCAAATGGTTCCGCGACTACTTGTGCTTTCAAAGGAATTTCATCAGCCTGACCTAGTTTTCCCATCCGTTGACAACTATCGCAGGTTTGGACGTATTTCTTCGCATCTCTAAATATTGAGGGCCAATAATAGCCCATCTGTAGAATTTTGTGTCTAGTCTTGTGGTTTGCAAAGTGCCCACCATAGGGCTCATCATGTCTAGATTTTAATATGTCATAGATTTTGTCATCTCGTATGCATATGCGGATCTAGAGATCAGCTCCTGTATGGAAGAGATATCCATTGATCCAAGTGAATCGTGCGCTACGCTGGATGATCAAATTTCTTTCCTTCGATGAAATATGTGTCGGTAATCTTCCTTATGCTAGGTAATTTGCCACATTAGCGTACCAAGGTGGCTTTGTAGTAATGGCAAACAGATGCTCATCTGGAAATTGGTCTTTGACTGTTAAGGAGTCATCTATTTTGAGTATGCGAGATAGAAAGTCTGCAATAAGGTTTTCTCTTCCGGGTCGATCTTTGATGGTGATATCAAATTCCTGCAATAATAAAAACCATCAAGTGACCTATCCATTAGTAATTGGTTTATTAGCTAGATATCTGATAGAAGAATGATCAATATACAGAATGACCGGATAGCCTGTTATATAATGACATAATTTATCGATGGCATGTATAATAGCTAAAAACTCTTTCCTTGTTACTGGATAATTAAGTTCAACTAGATTAAGATTCTTGCTAATAAAATAAATGGCATAAGGTTTCTTCTCCTCCTCCTGTCCAAGGACAGCGCCTGTGGCAATATCTAATGCATCGGTGGAGATGTGGAATGGTATTTTCCAATTTGCCCCCCTCAACACTGGTGTTGTTGAGATCAACTTTTTGAGTCCTACAAATGCCACATCACACTTGTTAGACCACTAAAATTATACATTACCAGTCAAAGCATGTAAAGGTGCAGCGGTTTTTGCAAAATTTTCCATAAACCTATGATAGTATCCAGAAGTGCCAAGGAAACTACGTACCTCAGTTTGTGTGTGTGGTGTGGGTAGATTAAGGATTACCTCTATATTTGCTAGGTCTACCCTAATTCCATCTGTTGAGATATAATTTCCTAGTACCACACCTTCTGTCATCATCATGTGACACTTTTCATGGCTTAAACATAACCCGGTCGTGATACATCATTCTAGTATTTTCTCCAGGTTATTCAGTGCTTGATCGAACTCGTTGCCATAAGGAGTGAAATCATCCATATAGACTTCAAGTCCTTTGCTAATCAGATCACTGAATATGCTCAGGATGGCCCTTTGAAAGGTGGTTGGAGTGTTACAAAGTCCAAATGGTAATACTCTGTATGCAAAAGTGCCCCAGGGGCATGTGAATGTGGTTTTATCTTGATCTTCTAGGATGATCTGAATCTGATTGTACCCGCTAAAACCGTCTAGGAAAGAAAATAATTTATTTCCTGCCAAAGTATCCAGGGCCTAGTCAATGAAAGGCAAAGGGCAGTGGTATTTTTGAGTGTCTTTGTTAAGTTCCCTATAGTTGACACGGATGAGCCATTTCCCATTTTTCTTTGGGACGATCACTAGTGGGGAAACCCGTCGACTATCTGAGATGGGATATATAAAATTTACGTCCAACAGTTTTTTTAATTCTTCTTTAACAATATCCCTGAGGTGAGGATTTAGTATTCTTTGTGGCTGGCAGATAGGTCGAGCTTCTTTTTCAACATAAATGTGGTCTGTACAGAGTTGTGGATCAATACCTTTCATATCAGAATATTCCCATGAAAAATCTTGCTGTTGTTTGGAGAGGACATGAATTAACTTTTGTTGTTGTTGTTCATGTAAATTGGCATTGATGTTTAGAGGCCTCCCGAGTGTGATCTCGATGGGTTTCCTGTTATGAATGACCGTAGTTGGAATTTTTTGTTCCATTAAATCTTCCAGCAGGTCCCCCTGTGATTTACAGTCTAGAACAGCTTGGAGCATCTGGTAGGTCGGGTTGCTCATGGTGGTCGGATTATTGATAAACCCACTGATTATGTCATCCTCTAATTGATTTTTAAGTTTGAGGGCTTCTTCCTGTGTAAGAGGGGCTCGTAAATCCCTCTCTGGGTATCATGGTGGTAGCAATTATGGATATACAAAAGTTGGACTAGGTTTAGTAGGAAGATATAAAATGAGGTTCTTCATGATACCCCCTCTAGTGATTGTCATATTTCCTATTCGACATCCTATGTACGCATCTGCTATTGCAAGCCATGGTCTGCTCAGTATCAATGGATTCCCTTCAATTACACCTTTTGGATTGATGATGAGGAATTCCGCCGGATATTCCCAAGAGTCGATAGAGATGTCTATATCATGTAATGTGCCAACTGGTCAAACTACCGATCGGTCTGCCAACTGCAGCATTATTGTTGTGGGTTCGAAGGAGTTAAAACCTAGGGTATTGCAAGTTTCCATAGTCAGGATGTTGATGGCTACTCCCAAATCATCTAGTGTATTGGGAAAAGAGAAGCCCTAGATCTGAACTGTTACTATAGGATTCCTCAGATCTGCATATTTAACTGGTTCTTTTATACCTAAAATTAGATCAGATAAGGCTCCTACCGCGTGAACTGTTGATGATGGATTTTTAATTTTTCTGACAGGTTTTCTCCCACATATCTCTTTGATTATTTTTGTGTAGATGGGGATGTCATGAAGAGCTTGCAGGAGTCGAATCTTGATATATAAATTCTTGAGTTCCCCTACAAGGTCGAAGTTGGGATATACAGTCGGTTTTGCTATCATCAATCTTTCGGGGAATGGAAGGGAGGGTGTTGAACCCTTATCAGGATCTTATGATTTGACTGTGTCCCCCCCTAGCTTGATTTCTTTCATTATTTCCATAGTCGGAGGTGTTATTGTTGGTTGTTTCTCCTACCCTTGAAAAGCATTATTTTCTTCAGGGGAGATTATTCATCCCGACCTTAATCGTAGTTTGTTTCACCTTACCGAGTTGATCTCTCCTTCTCCATTTCCATAATCTGGACGAGCTGAGCTGGTCTGTTATTTGTATTTGGGTGAGGTTGGGATGGTAGTTGAGGGAGCAATTGGGATTGTGGATTTTGGGACAATTGAAGTGGGGCTTGTAATGTAGGCTGAGTTTGAGGGGCCATCCCCATGGGTTGATTGTTTATCCCCACGGGGCGCTGCCAATTCTGATTCCAATTTGGGTTTTGGGAAGTCATGTTGGGCCACTGTGAAGGGTAAATGTTTTTATTGGAGTTTTTCCAAGATGAGGTGGGATATTGTGAGTTAGGCCAGGTAGAAGTTGTAGTTGGTTGATTATAGAGGCTAAAATCATGTAGAGAAAGCAAATCTGAGTTTGTCAACAATCAAGTTCTTCAAACATTCATAAAAGATTCTAGGGATTGAAATCTAAAGCTATGCAAAAGGAAAGGAACTAGCTAATCTATTGAATTCATTCTAAGAGAAATAATTGAATCTAGATAAAGACTTGCAGGAATTTCTATCATTATGAATCAGAATTGTTGAAAAGAAAAAGGTGAATTACTCCATCTATGGAAAGGAACAGAGACTGTAATCTAACTAAAAAGAGATGGCAATCATATTTCTATTGAAAGGAACAACAACTATATTCTAGCAGAATGGAACAACAAATGTAAACTAAGTAAAAGGAATGGAAATGAAACCTAAGTGAAAAGAACAGTAGATGTGAACTTATGAGGAACCTTCATGCATCGAATCTCAGTAATAGGAATTGGAACAACAATCATTCAATACTTCAGGGAATATCTATTTCTTGCAATTGACATGAAACCATCAACACACTTATGCGTTTGTTAACTACTATAAAAGAGAATTGAATCACAAGACAAAATTTGAGCTAATACAATTACAGATCAAACAGTAGATCCTTCAAACTGGGCCCTCGATCCTTAGAAGCACTATTATTTGAAACTCAATATACAAAAATGGAAAAGTTGCTCGAGGCTTCTATTGATTTCATAGCTGGTACAACATTTCTACAAAAACTGCTAATGCATAACAATTCTATATTCTCTATTCTTGAGTGCAAAAGCTCTCTCTTATTTAAGATCTATTTACCCCTTATATGTTACAATAATCTGGGTAAATTAAGCTATCCTAAGGATTGAGAGATCCTCAAGATTGCTTTACTATTACAATGAGTAACTCATTTATCTTTAAAACTGCTTTGTGCCATAAAGTCTTCAACCTCCAATAGCTTGTGCATCTTCAAGATTCCCCTTGCTATCTTGGGTTCGACAATATTTAACCAATCCTGCAATAAAACTAGACAATTCCAATCATATTTAGAATCTATGTAATATAATCTCCAACAATCAATGCTAAAGGGTATATTATTCATTTTCTATTCTATTTGCTTCTAAATAACCGAAAAGTCAATCAAAATAATATCATGAACTGTGGGAAAAGGAAGATATTTATACTTTTTTCATATCCTAACACCTAATTTACAAAGAGATGCTAAAGAATATACCAGAGCATGCGATGTATGCCAGGGAGTTGGAAAACCATCCCGAAGAGATGAGATGTCATTAGCACCACAGATGACCCTGCAGGCATTTGAAAAGTGGGCCATTGACTTCGTGGGACCTACAAACCCACTAGGAAAGTGCACAGGAGCAAGGTATATTATCACTCCAATAGAATACCTGACTAGATGGGCCGAAGCAAGAGTAGTCAAGGACTGTAGTGCAACTACAGCTGGACGTTTTATATTTGATGACATAGTAACCAAGTTTGGATGTCCTAAGGTCCTTATGAGTGATCAAGGTACACATTTCATCAATAAGACAGTTGAAGCCCTGACTAAATAATTTGCAGTCCACCATCAGAAGAGTACACCTTACCATCCACAAGCAAACATAATGGTTGAGGCATTCAACAAGATCTTGGAGACAACATTGACAAAGATTTGCAGTGTGAAYAGGGATGACTATGATTTAAGAGTACCAGTAGTACTATGGGCTTATAGAACCACTTGCAAGAAATTAATAATGCAGACCCCTTTCAAGTTAGTTTATGGTCTTCAAGCTGTTGTCCYGATGGAGTAGTTGGTACTGAGCTTAAGAATTGTTGCATTTACAGACATGGATGATACTGGCATTGTTCATGAGAGGATAGCACAGTTAGTCAAGCTAGAAGAAGACAAATTCATTGCAGGCTTCCATCAGAAAGTTCAGAAGGAACGAGAAAAGGCCTACCACGACAGGCACATCRAGAAGAAGATATTTAGACAAGGGGATTTAGTACTGGTATATGACAGTAAGTTCATCAAACACCATGAGAAGTTCAGAACTCATTGKCTTGGACCGTATGAGATATCTTATATCACAGAAGGAGGAGCTACACAGTTGAATACATTGAATGGAGAATAGAAAGAAGGATTGGTGAATGGGAGTCGGTTGAAGTTGTACTATGACAACCAGCTGCCTCATAGCTCCAAGTAAAAGAATGAGGAAAAGGGTTCAGGTACCAGGTGCAATTTTAAATGGGTACCAAACACAGAAAAGACAGTCTTCACAAGGACGGAAAGGAGGCATAAAGCAGAAAGCAAAGGTTGCACTGCATGGTTCAAAGTTGAAGTAAAATGCAAGGATCAGATATGAAGTACCTTGGGATGAGTCACAGGTGAGTGCTGGGGGCATTTTGGCCCTTGGTTATGAAAGGAAATAGAGAAAAAGAAAGAAAAGGTAAAAATGCGAACTTCACAGGAGACATAGTGACTGTCACTGGGTCGAAGTGAGCAAAAGAGAAAAAAATATGGAGCGAAGTGCAGAAAAGAAAGACATTGGATGAGGATACCAAGGATGATATATCATCAAGCAACATGGACTGAGGATGACTCAGGAGGTGGAAAAATCCACCATTGGATGCTTTGGAGCACCGCACGTGAAGGAAGCAAAAGCAGGCTAGCAAAGTCTAGAAAAAGTGGATCAAGTTGACCTAGGGTTTTAGACACCTAGGGTTTTGGTAATTAGGGTTTTGACACCTAGGTTTCAACCTAAGGCTATCGGTGAGTTATTATAAATGTATAAATAAAGGTCAATAGGACCTGGGTCAGGGGATGATGATATTGTGGTTGATTTAGTTCTATTGTTGTGGTGAGAGGTCATTGTATTGGGAGAGAGAAGTGTTGAGGGTGAGAGCCTTCTGGTATTGTAAGATCTTCAGCTGGGTGTGAATATCAAATCCTATAGCTGGGTGCATGGGAAGGGGGAGAGAAAGAGGGAAGAAGAGAGAGGATATGTTGGCCATGAGCACACATCAGAACTGTAAGCTTTATATTAATATATCATAAGAACATTTATGTGGACATAGCCCTAGAGAGAGGGTGAACCACGTAAATTTTTTGTTGTGTGAGTGATTGATGCTTTAATCTCTGCCATTATTATACTGTTATTTGTATTACTATGTTAGATTAAGATCTATAGCTGTGTAGAGTAGATCTCACTAATAAGTGATATATGAATATTGATTTTTGTTATATAAGATCCCCTTGATATTCCCCTGGTTGTAGACATTTCTATCCTACAACCCTCTCATAAGCTGCTTTAGGTGAGACTACATCTGCTTCGCAGGTGTTGCCAAAAGGGCCAGTAGCTAGGGCCTGTTGGTGCACTCTTGGAGTGAACCCTAGGTCTACCCCTGTGCTAATAGTCTCCCTCCTTAAAATTCTTCTTCTTAATATGTCTATCATACCAGGCTTTGTCTCTTTCTTTCTATACTTCCTAGTGAAATCCTTCCAGAATCTTATCCTCTTCCATTTCCATTAGTTTTTTTAACCTTTCCTTTACTGTGCTTCTTTCTATCATGTTGGTAATTGATGCTATGCGCAAATTGGGTACCATAAATTCTAATGGTACTACTTCTTCCTGTCCATACACCAATATGAGTGGTTTTTTTCCTTTCAACTTCTTACATAAGGTCCTATATGCCCATAGTACTACTAGTATTTTCAAGTTCCAATCATCCTTGTTGACATTACAGATATTTGTCTGAGCATTTTCCAAGATCTTATTGAAATCATCTACCATTCCATTGGCCTGAGGATGGTATGGTGTACTCTTATGGTGATAGAATTCAAACTCCTTATTCATAGCCCTTATGTTATATTTGATAAAGTGAGTTCCTTGTTCACTCAACAAAATCCTTGGACATCCAAATCCGATGATCACCTGCTCAAACAAGAAGTGTTATGTACTATAGTCTTTGACTTGTGTTGCTTCTTCCCATGTTGTTAAGTATTCAATCGTAGTAATTATATACCTAGCTCCTGACTTTCTTGTTGGTGGATTAATTGGTCCAACAAATTATATTTTCCATTTGTAAAATATTTGTAAAGTTACTTGTGGTCTCAGAGGTATCTCATATCTCCTATTGGGTTTTCCAACCCTCTTATAGACATCACATTTCTGGAAATATCCCTTGGCATATTTATGGACTGTTGACCACCATAATCCTATGTGCAATACCTTCTGCATGATAGATTTTACTACATAGTGTCATTCAGTTATACCTTCATGAGATTCTGCCAAAAGTCAGGGCATTTCATGTTCTAACACCCGCCTTCTCAAAATGATATCTTTGTAACATACCTAGCCACCCTAGGCCAGGCTAGGCCACCTTCAAGCCCAATATCACACTCCTTTCTCTTACTGATACATCTCTAATTAATACAGATGCATAAAATAAATTAACCATGTGACATGCACAACAATAACCAACAAGCATGCATACTATGCGTACAAAATTCATAGGTAACAAATACATAGTGGAATAAACTACACAAGTAAATAGAACCATAACAAAGAGAAATTATCTTTTATAAAATGAGTCACCAACTAGATGTAGACCAAGGACGTTCCACCCAACCATAGACACTATTGTTCCAAATCTCAACAATAGTGTAACCCCCGAGCCATGGCTATGAGTCCACAATAATGGATTCCAAGGTGACACTCGACTTCCCAAGCCAATCAACCCTTAGGCTCTCCTAGGCCTTTCATCACTAACAAAAATAAAAGGTACACCATCTCTCTTTTATCGAGTTTTCACAACCCAAGAGAATGGACCCCCTTCTCTGCCATGTAGTCCCTCAGACTGTCCATCTCTTCCAAGGCTCCAGTGCTTCTAGTCAAGAATCTCTCTACTAGGACTCTCAAGACTCACAGCTATGAGTTAACTAAAACATAGGTCGAGGCATCACAGAAATGAAATAACCAAATCCTGGTTTGAAATACACAAGCAACCTATACAACCAACAACTATGAATTTTCTCAGCAATTCATTTTCCTTCCTTAAGGAGCCCTCGAATCAGATGGGATTAGTGAAAGAATGAATGGAGTGAGAACAAGATGAAAGGTGTGAACAATAATCAATTTATTGAATGACTAAATGAGTAAATGAGTGAATGAGTGAAGAAGAAGCAACCAACAACCGAACAAGAAGAGAACCCCCACCCTAGAACAAAGATGGGCTTTTGTAATGTTCGAAAATGTTTAACAAGTAGCATATGCTTGTCATTAATGGCAAGTACAACAATAAAGATGGCATGGGTGCAGGAAGAATGTACAAAGGATTGTTGGCATGTTTTACAGGAAGCATAGACTTGTCATTGATGGCAAGTACAGTA
>JASDQU010102057.1:166723-188568 GCA_032191745.1 Picea mariana
ATCTCTCGTACCCCTGTCAATATTAAGAACATAAATACAGGTGCAGATTGTTCGCCAGAAGAGATTCTGATCTACACCAACCTCTTCAAAGAATTTTGAGATGTATTCGCTTGGTCATATGAAGAGATGACAGGGATCGACCCTCATATTGTCGAACATGAGATTAGGACTTATCCGGATGCTAAACCTATTCGACAACGTCTTAGAGCTGTTAATCCTAGGAAGGCCCCCGCTATTAAGGCAGAGGTGGAGAAGCTACTTAATGATGGTTTCATCTACACAGTTCCCTTGATCGAATGGGTATGCAACCCCTATCCTATGAATGAAAAGCAAGAAACCATCCATGTGTGTATGGAATTTAGCGACTTGAACAAGGCTTGTCCTAAAGATAATTTCCCCATGCCTTTCATTGATAATATTTTCGATGAGTGTGTGGGAAGTGAAATATTTTCCTTTATGGACAGATTTTCAGGATATAACCAAATCCAGATCAAACCTGAGGACCAACAAAAGAAGGATATTATATGTCCTTGGGGTAGTTTTGCATACCAGAAAATGACTTTCGGCCTGAAAAATGATGGAGCAACCTTCCAACGTGCCATGACTTTCACTTTTCACGATATCAAGAACATATTCAAAGCTTACCTCGATGATCTTGGTACTCACTCTCGCAAGAGAGTGGATCATGTTACACACCTTCGACTAGTTTTTGAAAGATGTCATTACTATAAAATCTGGTTAAACCCTCACAAATGCATCTTTTGCATTAAGCCCAGCCATCTCTTAGGATTCCTAGTTTTTGAGACTGGGATCATGGTATATCCTCTTAAGGTCAAGGAAATAATTCAATTACCTCCCCCACGCATGATTAGACAAATTCAAGGTTTACAGGGGAAAGCTAACTTTCTGCATTGGTTTATATTGAATTATGCCAATATCACTAAGGGTTTCATGTGCCTATTGAAGAAATACACTCCTTTTATCTGGGATGAGTGATCCCAGGATTCTTTCGACGCTTTAAAGAAATCCTTAGTATCGACTCCTTTACTGAAATCTCCTGATTGTAGTAGAGATTACTAGTTGTATATTGTTGTGTCTGAAGAGACGATTGGTATGGTTCTAGTTCAGGAGTATGATGAGCTCCATGAGCACGTCATCTACTATCTTAGTTGAAATTTAGTTGGACCTAAGAATAATTACTCTCATGTTGAAAATCTAGCTTTGGCTGTCGTTCACGTAGTCCAACATTTACAACACTATATATTGCCTTGAAAGACTATTTTGGTTTCTGATGTCAATCCATTCCAATAGTTCCTCACTAGGTGTATCATAGGTGGGAAATATAATAAATGGTTTGTCATCTTGCAAGAATTTGATCTCAACTTTGCTTCCGCCAAGTCCAAAAAATCACTAGTTTTTGCAGAGTTAATATCCAATTTTCCACGATTAGATGATGATGTTATCCATGTTGATGCATTTGCAGATGAACACATTTTCCTTGTCTCTTCGTCTAACCCCTAGTATGGAGACATTGTTTTATATCTTCAAACCTTAAATTTCACTCAGCATCTCTCATGAGATGATCGATGGCGTGTTAGATACCAAGCCAAAAAGTATACCATTGTTGGCGACACTTTGTATCACTGAGGAATATATAGTATCTTATGTCACTGCTTAACTCACAAGGAAGTCGAGTCAGTCCTAAATGATTTCCACAAAGGGGCTTGTTGTGGTCATCTATTTGGGCTTGCGACAACCCAAAACATCCTGCGAGCCGATTACTTCTGGCCCACCATCTTTAAATATTGCATTGAAGCGGTTAAGAAGTGTCACCCTTGCTAGGTGTTCACTCAAAAAATGCACTCGCACCCAACTCCCCTTCACCTAGTCAGTACCGTCGGTCCCTTCACTAAGTGGGAGGTAGATTTCGTCGATTGCAACCCAACTTCGGCTGGGGGGAATCAACACATTATCATGGCTATCGACTACTTTACCAAGTGGGCCAAAGCCATGCCTATCATAAACTCTGATGGGAAGATTGCAGCTTTCTTCATGTTCAACCAAATTATCACTCGGTTCGATATCCCGAGTGATATTGTCACTGATCATGGAAGTCACTTTCAGAATGAAATGATGGTAGAACTATCATCTGAGATGGAGTTTAGACATGGTCACTCATCTCCTTATTAACCCCAGAAAAATGGGCAAGTAGAGGCCGTTAACAAGTCTCTCAAGACCATTTTTCAAAAAAATTCCAGCCAGAGTAATTCTGATTAGCACATCATGCTATATCCCGCACTTTGGGCATACCGAACCTTGGTCAAGACTGTCATTGGTTTTTCCCCTTCTCATTTAGTACACGGTGTGGAGTCGATACTTCATGTTGAATGTGAAGTCCCTTCTCTCAAATTGGCAGTCGATCTCCTACATGACACTTCAAATTTAGAGTGATGCCTCGTGCACCTAGAGAGTCTTGACGAGCAGTTTCGAGACACCTTTACGGCTATCGAAGCAAACAAGAAATGTGTCAAGGTTTAGTACGACAAGTCTGTCTACACCCAGTTGTATGCTAAGGGTGAATTGGTCCTCTTGTATGACCAAGCCAAAGAACTTCTAGGGGCAGGCAAGTTTAAAGCCATGCGGCACGGTCCTTATATCGTGTGACGTGTTCTAGGAAAAGGATCCTACGAGTTGGAAGATTATGAAGGGAATAAACTGGTCGAGCCCAGAAATGGGATCTACTTGAAAAGGTATTACGCTTGAGTTGTAGGCTTGGGACAAACCCTTTGTATACTAATGTCAATTTGGTGTGTATACATTTTTTTTCACCTTTTCTTTTTTTTCTTTGGCTTGCTTATCGAGTTTTCCCTTTTGGTTGGCAGATGTCAATGGAGTCTTTGGTTTACCTAGGATTTGTAGATGGAGCCATTCGTCATACATGGAACTTGGATTCTATTGCTTGGGTGATTTACTCACTCGAGGGTTTGCTGGTGTCTTTAGGTGGCATATGCCTAGGGCCATCCAGGAACAATGTGGCCGAATATAGTGTCATCATAGAACTTTTGCGCGATGCCATCTCACATGGTATTCACTCTCTAGAGGTTCTCCTGAATTCTCAGTTAGTAGTATGTCAGTTGAACGACCATTACTATGTGTGTGATCCTACGTTACTCTGTAGATTCCTACGGGTACGTCTTTTATAACAACAATTTGATTTTATTACATATTTTCACATCTCTAGAAGTTATAATCATGTATCTGATGCCTACGCTAATCATGTCCCTGCAACATCGTGGTCCTTGATGTACTTGTTGACCTATATCCCACTCCCTAACCCCGACAACTTGAGGTCCACAACCTCTCCTCAACGTGAAAGTCCAGTCAAGAAGTAAATGTCCTCTACTTCGATCATTAATGGTTGTCCATCAAGGATAAAGCTCTCGCTATCAAGATCCCAATAGCCCACCAACATCTCCAACAACCTCACTTGGGACCTCATTCTTTTGAGAGCACAAAACTTGTACAAATCACATCTTTTTAGAGCCTCTTGAGCCACCAAATCTTGATCCATGCTGCATCTACCTCCTCATGCTCTCACTCTCTCCATTCCAACACCATCCTTCAAAAAACAAATCATTTTTGAGTTAGAAACCCTTTTTTTTTTCATTTGCGTATGTATACGCAGTTTATCCACAAACAGTCGTGGGTAGGGCCTGATATACACCCCCTCTGGTTCACACAGGGGCATATATCTAGTCGTATACGCGACCTATTCAGAGAAACCCACGTATACCAAAAACTCCAAATTTCTCCCTCAAAAACTAACAAAATAGAACCTAATTAAAAAATGTAAACCATTGAATTTGAAGAGGATGGGATGAAGATTTACCTAATCCATACGATTCATGATTCCATTGCCTTTCGCTCCCTTAATCATCATTTGAATCCTGGAGGTTTTTTAGTCCAAATTGCATTATTTGGGTAAAAATGAAAATAATAGAGTAATTTTTTATTTTATTACTATTTATAATCTATTTTTACCCACTTGATATAGTTTTACACTATTATTTCACTTAACGGACTAATTCAAGAATGGTTTTAAGCTGGTTTTTGCAGTTTTGACTCAATTTTCTTAAGAATTTCAACATCATAGTTGATTGTTTGTCTCCTCGGGCAACTATATTCATAACCTAGCATATAAGATAGATATCTAGTTCATCGTTCATTTTTTCATTATCCTTCAACTACCGCTCTTATGCCTTAGGTACGAACCCATTTATTATGATGCATAACGCCCCATCTGCTATTAATAGTGTCATTAATAAATGGTAGAGACTTACCAAACATGGGTACGCTAGTTAGAACCTCTTTGTCATTTGGTTCCCATGCCTAGTTTTTCCTTAGGACCGAGAGTCCATTATAATTCAATACATGACTGTATGATGAGCCTGATTTCTCATTCATGCACATGCGGCCTTATTACCCACAGACTCCCAAAAATGAGTCTCAGTTAACCTCTTTTTTGACTCGTCCAAAAACTAAAAAGATCGTCGAGTGATTTGTCCCTTTCACACTCGTTGCAGTTGGATTTGAAAGGTCACGAGTCTTAGTTAATCTCTTTTCCGACTCGCTATCAAAAATTGAAAAGATTGCCAAGTGAACTTGTATTTTTCACACTCGTAAATTGGATTTGAAAAGACGTCTATTTGGTACAAGTTTACTCCTTTTTCACAACAAGTAGACTAAAATATATAAAAAAGGACATTTTTTGGCATTAAGTTGTGATTGCATCTCATGCCCTCGCTTGCTATATTGAGCCTTTAGCTGGTTCTCGCCTTCCATTATAAACCATTGCCTAAGAAGTTTGCATCCTCAACCAAGCAGAGCCTTGTTTATATCCTTCATAATTTGACACCCTATACCCTGGAGGGAACATCACCCTGAGTGTCCATATCCTACATTCATTTCCTTGCATTAAGCATAGGTATGTTCCACTATTGGAACTATTTTTTCTTACTGGCGACACTCGTTCCCTCCTCTGTATCATAGCATTCATTTGTTATGACAAAGCAAAAAGAGACAGGCAGGAAGGGAGTACTATATTGTAATTGGCAGTAGTCATGTCACCTTTGAACCGAGAACAAAGTTATTGAGTCCTTATGTTAGTATAATTTTGGGTTTAGCATGGCCTTAGGAAGATGATATCACTACAGAAGTTTTCTCTACCGACTAGTTATTCTTCCAGTCCCTATAGAGAACGTTATTGATGCCTCCTTCATCTAATTATCACATCATTGAGTCCATGTTGTCAGAGTCCACCATATACCTAATGCTCTTTTTCAAAGGAAGTCTATCAACCTGTGTCAGCCACTCCTCAGATATATTGACTTTGCATGTTGGCCATACCCTCATTTTGTCTTAGAATCACATGATACATTGGTCTTATCATGCACCCTGGCCCTACTTTCATCATTTGTAGGTCACTGTTGGGCTCTAAAGATGTCTAAAAAAACCTTAGTTTAACATTAATTTATTAACCCAAGGATTCATCTTTTAACTCAAAGAATATCGACAAAGTCTATGCAAATAGTTCGTAGAGGATAAAATCGTGTAGTGAAGGCAATTCTGAGTCTATTAACAATCAATTTCCTCAAACATTCAATAAAGATTCTAGGAATTGAAATCTAAAGCTATGCAATGTAAAGGAACTAATTAATCTATTGAATTCATTTTAAGAGCAGTAATTGAATCTAGATAAAGACTTGCAGAAATGACTATTATTATGAATCAAATTGTTGGAAAGAAAAAGGAAAATTACTCTATGTATGGAAAGAAACAGAGACTGTAATCTAGTTGCAAAGAGACAACAATCGTATTTCTATTGAAAGGAACAACAACTATATTCTAACGAAAAGGAACAACAAATGTAAACTAAGTAAAAGGAACAACAAATGTAAACTAAGTAAAAGAAACAACAAATGTAAACTAAGTGAAAGGAACAACAAACATGAACTTATGAGGAACTGTCACACATCAAATCTCAGTAATAGGAATTGGAGCAACAATCATGTAATGCTTCATGGAATATCTATCTCTTGCAATTGACATGAAATCGTCAACACAGTTATGCATTCACTTAAATACTATAAAAGAGAATCGAATCACAAAACATAAATTGAATTGATACAATTACAAGTCAAACAATAGCTCCTTCAGACTGGGCCCTTGGTCCTTAGAAGCACTGCTATTTGAAATTCAGTATATAGAAATGATAAAACTGCTCGAAGCTTCTATTGATTTCATAATTGGTACAACATTTTACAAAAACTTCTAACGCATAGCAATTCTAAGTTATGAGTTCTTGGGTGCAATTATTCTACCTCTTTTCAAGATCTATTTACCCCTTATATATTACAATAATTTGGGTAAATTAAGTTATCCCGAGGATCGAGAGATCCTCAGGATTGCTTTACTATTACAATATAAGCAACTTGATCATCTTCAAAACTTCCTTGCGCCATAAAGTCTTCGATCTCCAATAGCTTGCACATCTTCAAGATTTCCTTTTGTATCTAGGGTTTGACAATATTTAACCAATCCTTTAATAAAAAGAGACAATTCCAATCATATTTAAGATCTATGTAATCTAACTTCAGCAATAACACTAAAGAGTATATTATTCATTTTCTATTCTATTTGCTCCTAAATAATTGAAAAGTCAATCAAGATGATATCATGAAATGTGGGTAAAAGGAAGTTATTTATACCTTTTTCATAACCTAACATACCCCCCAGCTTACCTTCTTGCATGTCCTCATGCAAGCTGATATTTTACATTTAAAGCAGTAATGTTGTAAGAGGAAAGGTTGGCTCACCAGGCCTTCTGAACCCATTGCTTCTTTTGAGTTCTCCAAAAGCAGCATCCTCCCTTTTCTTGTTAATTTGATAATCTTTTTGGTAACTTTCTGGAGGGAACCAAATGATAGGGGGATTATATATGTACCCAATCCAAGCAGGCCCTTCCTCTTGGAGCAATCTAGAATACCTCTCTATTCTGAAGGTAGCTGGAAAAAAATTCCTATACCCAAAGGGTTCCCTACTCTTTACTTCACTGGAGGATGCATCCCATCTCAGTTTAGAAGCAACAAGAGCTTCCTCCTTAATCTCCCTAAAATGAGTGATACCTGTATGTATAACCTGTATATGGATAGGGGCTAAGGAGTCTACGACACCCCCCCTTTTCATAAAGGTTTTATGTCACATAATGGTTGGAAAGGACTTTGGAGGTTCTCCCCTAACCGAGAGATCTAGCCTAGATTTCCTCTTTAGGAAGGTTTTATGAGATTTACCCCATCTAACTTGGTTCTGAGTAAATGACAGAAATGCCTGAAATTGTATGTCACCTATGAATGGGCCAGGATTATCTTCCCTTTTTTCTTCTAGAATGAAATTATGAAAGTACAATTCACACAAAAAGTATTGTACCTTTCCATCCTGGTCTCTGAAACATGAAATAAACTCAGGTATAGTGGAAAACAAAATAAGTTTTCCTTCTCTGATGGCCTTCACTCTTAATAACAGATATCGTTCCAGCAATAATAAAGTGTAATTGGTGGTAGGGTCTTTACAATTAATAGCATCATAGTAGACATCACAGATTTCTTTGATTTGCTCCAAAGATTTTTCTAATTGGGTTTGCACCTTTTTTATCTTCCCTTGGGCTCTGGTGAGCATAGCATAGGTCTTACCCTTTGTTGTTGTCATTTCCTTTAGTTGTTTAACAATCTTTTGATATTCATCCCTAGTGACCATCTCATCTTGGTGTTGAGCCAATGCTTGTTGGGCTTGTCCCAACTCTGCCTTTAGTTTATCAATGGTGACACCCTGTGCTTGAGACTGGGATTCTTGGTATTCTTCCATAGTGTCCATCTCTTCCTTGGATTGAGTTAATTCTTGTTGGACCTGTGTAAGCTCTACTTCCAATCTGCCCACAATAACACTCTATTTCTGGGACTGGAGTGCTTGGTGCTCTGCCATAGTCAGTAATTCATTTTTCTTTTGAACCAGGGTTTGTTGAGACTGCATCAATTCTTCCTCTAGTCTCCTGATGGTAGCATTATTCTCAAGGAGTTGAACTATTTCCTCTAATATCGGAGTGTTTGTCTACACCTCAACCTCAATTGCTTCTGTAGCTGTCATATTTTCTTGTGTTTCTAAAGGAATTGCTTACTCATTCTGAGCTATTGTTTCTTATACTACTATTTATTCAGGGTCTGTCTATATCCCTACAGAATTTGTATTGACTGCTTCTTTAGGAAGAGGGTTTCTTCCTTGCACTCTGACCCTTTTGTTATTCTTTCTCCTATGGGCCTTATCTTCTCGTTGTAGCTATTTCCTCAATTCCTTAATAATTTCCTTGAGTTTAACCACCTTCTACTTTAATACTTCATCCTTCTTAGCCTTTTTCTTCAACAATTTATTTTCCTTTTTTAAGTTTCTAATTTTCTTATGGCTCTTGGCTGATTTTTGTTTATGAGAGGTCTCAAGGTCTTCTTCATTTTGATCAGTAGATGGTTGTTCCTATGTTACTTCCAAATGTTTTGTCTATCTAAGAGGATTTCTTGTTTCAAAATGAGGTTCTTCCTGTGCTCTGTCCTCAAGAAAAGACATTTCAATATCAAGAAAATATTCAATTGGTTTTGAAGAGGAGGCTTGTCCTGGGCATTTTTCTGGATTATTTGTGCCTCTGTCAATTGAGGTTCCCAAGCTTCCCAAAACCTGGGCTATTTATACCTCATAGCTCTTCATAAATTGTTCTGTCAGATGCTCTAATGTCGATTGGGTGTCTTCCTGATCATTCCTTTGTGAGGTCTATTCTACTTGCCCAATTTCTTGAGAATTCTTGTGTGGAGACTGTTTTGTAGAATTTTGAAGTTCTTCAGGCTGTTTTATTGTACCCTGAATTGCTTCAGTTGTTTCCTGCATTCGTCTTCTTCTTCTCCTTGTCTGAATGATGGTTGAAGGGGCAGTTGTTGCTCTCTTCCTCTTTTTTTTTAATGCCTATGTTTGTGAGGTCTGGGCCTCTGTGATTTGGGCAGGGTCTGCCTTAGCTTCAGTTTGAGGAAATGGGATTTCTTTGCAGTAGTCTCCTCTGCCTGTCTATATTCAATTTCCTGTGGTGGTTCTTCATGGAATAATTCAGGCTGCTCCAGTTGTGGAGGTCTATTGGCCTTAATCAGGTTATCCCAGGTCAATTGAGTTTGACTCAATGCTTTATTTGTTATTAGTTTAACTAATCTATGGTGAATGATAACAGTAACAGGGTCCTTGAATTTTTGTGTTCTTAAGGCAAACTCATGTAATATGGCATTCAGAAAGAAAGGTAGATTAAGTACTAACCGTTGTTTTAAAGATGCCAAAAATTTGAGGTTGCGAGGTCAAATTACATCATATCATCCATCACAAGTGATGTACCACTAAATTATCCCTGCAAGTTCCTTCCATGGTTCTCTGAGGGTACTTGGATTGAGTCCCTTTCCCTTCTTATCCAATTATTTCCCAGGGTCTGTGAAAGTTTCCACAACTTCCTTCAGTGTTTTGTATCATCCTGTCCACTGAATGTCCATGTTAGGGAGGCCTGTGACCTCTGCTAATATTTTCGGGGTGATTGATATTTGTATGCCTCGCACCATAGAGCTTTCTCCCTGCAGAGTATGAAAGAATTCAAGCGTGACATTCGTGTCATATCCTTGCAGATGGTTGAAGTACTCCATCCACCCCAGCTGGTGCAGGATGTATCTTGCTTGCTCTGTAATATTTAGTAAAGTTGGCTCCCTGCGCACACCTTTTCCACCCATTTTGTGAGAAAGTGTGGACAACTATCGTTCCTGGTAGCAGACTTGGTTAGACTAGTTTGGAGGAAAAATTACTGAAAATAGCAAATATCAAAGACAACAAATGTTTACAAATGTGGGTATTTATTACAATCATTAATATCTTTATCAAGAAGCATGTTGAGCATCCACTCCCCTCATTAATATAAAGTTCGACCTCGACCATCAACGCAGGGAAAAGTAATTTGTGTAGGTATTGATGGTGAGAAGTAATGATTGTACGGTTGCTGCCAATGGGGATCAATGATTTATTTTCAAGCAACATATTTTAACAGTAATCATTAAACGTTAAACCTCTTTTGTGGAATTGAAATATACCGATACTCAAAAGAATTATATAAGGATACATATGCCGAATAAATTAAATCTGTTCATTTAAATAATACCCCACATATCATAATGTTGTTACTTTTCCGTTTCATTGAATACAACCGAAATGATAGCCTCGTTATTGAGTGAAGGAAATCTAGAGATATGAAGAAACTTGGTGTGTAAGGTAAACTTCCATACCAAAGGCAGAGCCATTGTTGCCAGCAGGCATCCATAGCCTCGACAGGGTTGCCTTTTAACCCTCAGATGAGCCTGTATCCTTGATACTTATTTGAATCGTCTTTTCAAAAAATACCATTATCCTGGTTTGGTAGCCAGATGGTTATAATGCCACTCACTAGATTGTAACTTAGGTGAACAAGCTGGGTCGTGATGAGACCCCTTGTCCTTTGACTAGAAAATGTCAAAGGCCATTGCCCTGGTGTGGAATCCATAGTGGGAATGTCACTTAAAGTATTATTCTATGATCGTGGTAGGTTGTCTTGTGATGAGATCCCCTATTATGTTTGAAAAAATTATTATATATATATTTATAATTTTTAAGTTTTTCCCGAAAAAGACCATTATCCTGGTTTGGTATCTAGATGATGATAATGCCACTCACTAGAGTGTAACTTAAGTGAACAAGTCAGCTCGTGATGAGACCTCTTGTCCTTTGACAAAAAAAAATGTCAAAGGCCATTGCCCTGGTGTGGTAGCCATAGTGGGAATGTCACTTAGGTTAGTATCCAATGATCATGGTAGGTTGGCTCATGATGATACCCCCTATTCTTTGTGGGAAAAGAAAGAAATTTTATTGAATTTTTTTTTTTTAGAAGTGTATGAAGGGAGGTGCATATACTCCTTAAGAGTAAGGGATGGCGTAAAGAAGTGTAAGGATGCCAAATAAAAGTGTGTCGTAGACTCCTTATTAATTATAAAGGTGAGATATCATTTAAGTGTATTTGTATGTATAAGGTAAAATAAACGAATTATGGTGGTTACAGGTTATGAACAAGGTTTAAAATATTTCGAAGAAAGTGATCCAAATAAAACAATTTGATAAGGTATGGGATAGTCCAAATAATAATGATAGATCGTTAGAAAAATTACTGGTGAAAATTATTTGGTGAAAGTTGTACCCCAGAGGAAAGGTTTAGCATTTTATTAGCAATGTAGGGAAGGAACGGAAAAATGAACAACATGTGTGGAAAAGGAATAGTGGGTGCGACAAAGGAACAAAAATTGTTCCATTCAAAGGAATAACAGGCGTGCAAAAGGAACAACAATTATTCAATTCAAAGGAACAATAGGCTCACAAAAGGAACAACAATTTTTTCATTCAAAGGAACAACAAGCGCACAAAAGGAACAAAAATTGTTCCATTCAAAGGAACAATAGGCGCGCAAAAGGAACAACAATTGTTCCATTCAAAGGGACAGTAGGCACACAAAAGGAACAACAATTGTTCTTCTCAAAGGAACAACAGGCATGCAAAAGGAACAACAATTCTTCTATTTTTAACCATCTAAATAGGTAATTTTTAGAAACCTGGCAATGTATTTTGCTTGAATTCAAGGTTGATTCCTCATCAACTAAATTCATTTATGAGTTGATTTATTTCAAATTTAAGTAATGGATGGCTTGTTAATGTTATGAATTTCATTATAGTTGCCCAATTCCTGCTGCTAAATGATGACACATTCATTTCTCTGCGAAAGACAGGGTTTGGGTGATGAGATGAAGCGGGAGTTCAGAACAGAAAAGAGTGCTAATTGAGTTCATTATAGTTATCCTCCCTAGTTTTGACTTTCTCAAATGACTGTCGAAAATAATAATAAAAAACTAAATAAAATCTACAGAAAACAAAATTATATACAGTATGTACAATGTCAATAGAATTCAACATTTATGGAGTTGGGGTGGTTGGATTACCTTCCCAGCCAGCCAAAATTTGAACGGTAGGGTCCTTACTTACCTCTTGGTAGAAAGATTCTTTTGAGGTAGGTTGATGATAGAGTCGTAGCCGGTGTCCATTGAACCGAAATGGAGATCCAAACCCATCGATGGTTCTTAACATGACTGTTCCATTATCATGGAGTTCATTGATTTCGTATGGTCCTAGCCACCGTGTTTGTAATTTTCCCAGAAAATTCTAAAATCTGGAATCATATAGGAGCGCCCAGTCACCTTTTTTAAATGATTTTTTTTTATATTCTTGTCGTGCCAGATCGTTCTTTGTTGTTGAATAATAGTCATGCGCTCTACAGTAGACAGGATTTCTTCATCCAATTTGTTGAGTTGCTGAAGGTGTTGTTTATGTGCTTTTGTAAGATCCAGTCCAATTTCTTGGGCCATCCTTAGAGTCTTGATTTCAAAATCGATTGGGAAGATAGGTTCTTTTACATAGACTAAATGATAAGGAGAGTAGCCAGTGGTATTATGCCATGTTGTGCGGTAAGCCCATAAGGCATTTGGGAGCTTAGAAGCCCAATTCTGTCTATTTTTTGAGATAGTCTTTGTCAGGATTGCCTCCAGGACTTTATTGGTGTTTTCCACTTGCCCATTTTCTTGTGGATGGTACAGAGAAGTAATTTTGTGTTTGATATGATAATTATTCAGGGTGGTGGTGATTCTATGAGCTGTAAATTGTGACCCCCCATCAGTAATTACCTCTCTTGGTAGTCCATAGCATACGAATAATTTGAAAAGAAATTTGATGACTACTTCTTCTGTTGCATTTGGTAAGGCTTCTGCCTCTACCCATTTAGTCATGTAGTCCATTGTGACTAGAATATAGGCCTTCTGATTTTACTTTGGATTGAAGGGGCCAACGAAGTCTAGTGACCATCTCTCAAATGGTTCCGCAACTACTTGTGCTTTCAAAGGCATTTCATCAACCCAACCTGGGTTTCCCATCCGTTGACAACTATCGTAGGTCTAGACATATTTGTTCGTGTCTCTGAATATTGAGGGCCAATAATAGACCATCTGTAGAATTTTTTGTCTAGTCCTGTGATCTACAAAATGCCCACAATAGGGATCATCATGTTCGGCCTTTAGTATGTCGTATATTTATTCATCTCGTACGCATCTGCGGATCTGGAGATTAGCTCCTATATGGAAGAGATATCCGCTGATCTAGGCGATTCATGCACTACATTGGATGATCAGTTTTCTTTCCCTTGATGAAAGATGTGCCAGTAATCTTCCCACTGCCAGGTAATTTGCCACATAAACATACCAAGGTGGCTTTGAAGTAACGGAAAATAGATGTTCATATGGAAATTGATCTTCGACTGTTAAGGAATCGTCTATTTTGGGTATGCGAGATAGGAAGTCTGCGACGAGGGTTTCTCTCCTGGTCGATCTTTGATGGTGATATCAAATTCCTGCAATAGTAACAACCATTGAGTGACCCATCCATTAGTAATTGGTTTATTAGCTAGATATCTAATAGTAGAATGATCAGTATACATAATGACCGAATAGCCTATTATATAATGACGAAATTTATTGATGGCATGTATAACAGCTAAAAAATCTTTCTCTGTTATTGTATAATTAAGTTCAGATGGATTAATATTCTTGCTAATAAAATAAATGGCGTAGCGTTTCTTTTCCTCCTCCTGTCCGAGGACATCACCTATGGCAATATCTGATGCATCGATGGAGATGTGAAATGGTATTTTCCAATTTGGCCCCCTCAACACCAGTGTTGTTGAGTTCAACTTCTTGAGTCCTGCAAATGCCACATCACACTTGTCAGACCACTAAAATTCTACATTACCAGTCAAAGCATGTAAAGGTACATCGGTCCTTGCAAAATTTTCCATAAATCTACGATAGTATCCTTAAGCACCAAGGAAACTACGTACCTCAGTTTGTGTGTGTGGTGTAGGTAGATTAAGGGTTACCTCTATTTTTGTTGTATCTACCCTAATCCTATCTATAGAGATATAATTCCCTAGAACCACACCTTATGTCATCATCATGTGACACTTTTTGTGGATTAAACATAACCTGGTCGCAATGCACCGCTCTAGTATTTTCTCCAGGTTATTCAATGCTTGATCAAAGTCGTCGCCATAAGGAGTGAAATAATCCATATAGACTTCAAGTCCTTCGTTGATCAGATCATTGAATATGCTCAAAATGAACCTTGGAAAAGTGGTTGGAGTGTTACAAAGTCCAAAGCGTAATACTCTGTATGCAAAAGTGCCCCAGGGGCATCTGAATGTAGTTTTATCTTGATCTTCTAGGGCAATCTGAATCTGATTGTACCCACTAAAACCATCTAAGAAAGAAAAGAATTTCTTTCCTTCCAAAGTATCCAGGACCTGGTCAATGAAAGGCAAAGGGAAGTGGCCCTTTTGAGTGGCTTTGTTAAGTTCCCTGTAGTCAACATAGATGCACCATTTCCCATTTTTCTTTGGGACGATCACTAATGGGGAAAACCATTGACTATCTGAGATGGGATATATAAAATCTACGTCCAACAACTTTTGTAATTCTTCTTTAACGATATCCCTAAGGTGAGGATTCAATCTTCTCTATGGCTGTTGGATAGGTCGGGCATCTTTTTGAACATAAATGTGGTGTGTGCAGAGTTGCGGATCAATACCTTTCATATCAGAATATTCCCATGCAAAATCCTTCTAGTATTTGGAGAGGACTTGAATTAGCTTCTATTGTTGTTGTTCATCTAAATTGGCATTGATGTTTAGAGACCTCCCTGGTGAAATCTCTATGGGTTTGCTATTATGAATGGCTGTAGTTGGAATTTATTGTTCCATTAAATCTTCCAGTAGATCTCCCTGTCCTTCACAGTCTAGAACAACTTGGAGCATCTGGCAGGTCAGGTTGCTCATGGTGGCTGGATTATTGATAAACCCACTGATTAAGTCATCCTCTAGCTTGTTTTTAAGTCTGAGGGCTTCTTCCTATGTAAGAGGGGCTCATAAATCCTTCTCTGGGTATCGTGGTGGTGGAAATTGTGGATAGAAAAAATTTGTACATGGTTTAGTAGGAGGATACAACTTTCTAATACCCCCTCTAGTGATTGTCATATTACTTGCTCGACATCCTATGTACACATCTTCTATTGAATGCCATGGCCTGCCCAGTATCAATGGATTCCCTTCAAGTCCACTTCTTGGGTTGATGATGAGGAAGTCCACTGGATATTCCCAAGAGTCGACGGAGATGGATTTATCATGTAATGTGCCAACTAGTCGAACTATCAATCGATCTTCTAATTGCAACATTATTGCGGTGGGTTCGAAGGAGTTAAAACCCAAGGTATTGCAGGTTTCCATATTCAGGATGTTGATGGTTGCTCCCAAATCGACTAGTGTATTAGGAAAAGAATAGCCCTGGATTTGAATTATCACTATGGGATTCCTCGGATCTACATATTTAACTGGTTCTTGTCTACCTAAAATTAGATCGGACAAGGCTCCTACCACGCAGACTGTTGATGATGGATTTTTAATTTTACTAATGGGCTTTCTCCCACATAGCTCCTTGATCATTTTTGCATAGATTGGGATGTCTTGAAGAGATTGCATGAGTGGAATATTGATATATAAATTCTTGAGTTCCCCTACAATGTTGAAGTTAGGATATACGGTCGTTTTTGCTATCATCAATCTTTCGGGGAATGGAGGGGAGGTTGTTGCATCCTTATCAAGATCTTGTGATTTGACTATGTTTCCCTCCTGCTTGATTTTTTCTGTTATTACCATAGTCGAAAGTGTTATTGGTGGTTGTTTTTCACTCTCCTGCTCTTGAAAAATGTAATTTTCTTCAGGAGATATTATTCATCACGATCTCAACCGTAGTTCGTTGCACCCTACCAAGCTGGTCTCTCCTTATCCATTCTCCATAATTTGGACAAGCTGAGTCAGTATGTTATTTGTATTTGGGTGAGGTTGGGTTGGTATTTGAGGGTGGAATTGGGATTCTGGGTTTTGGGGAAATTGGAGTGGTGCTTGTAACGTAGGCTAAGTTTGAGGGGCCATCCCCATGGGTTGGTTGTTTATCCCCATGGGGTGCTACCAATTCTAATTCCAATTTAGGTTTTGGGTATTCATGTTGGGCCACTGTGAAGGGTAGATGTTTTTATTTGAGTTTTTCTAAGATGAGGTGGGATATTGTGAGTTAGGCCAAGTAGAAACTACAATTGGTTGATTCTGCCAGGCAGGATTTGCGGCGGGTTGGTTTTTCCAAGTGGAATTTGTAGGTGGGTATTGTTGGGGCTGCCAGTTCTGATTAGTAAGTCACTGACCCTGCCAAGTGCTACCAGGAGATTGATGTTGATTATACTATCTAGAGAAGAAAGAGGAAGGATCATGTAGTGTATTCAGAGGCTGATTCTTCCATTGACGATGCTGAGCCATCAAATATAATGGCTATGTTTCCTCTTCTACTTCTCTAAAAAAAAAATTCAATCCAAGAAGAAATGGGCATTGTTTCGTGTCATGATCCTTGGTGTAGATAGCGTAGACCCGGACCACGTCCAAAGGGCAATCCCTTGGACCATGTTTTCTTCTGCACCTGTGGAAAAATATGGCCAACATTTGTTCTGCTTCTATTTTTTTCGGTTTGTCCTACAACACATCCAATTGTGTAGTTAAAGTGCTCAAAATATCTATTTTGAAGTTTTCTAAAAGATTACCAACTTCATCTCACGTAACACCCCCGCTGGTAATATTGTTATTTTTGGTGAGGGGGGTATGCATCTCTGATCTGGTCCGTGAACTTCCTCTTGAGCACCTGATGCACAGTAGGATGATGTCATCATAAGTTTCTTGATAAATGTCACCCTTCCCCATTAAATTCAATGTTTCTACCCATTCATCTTTCATACCTTTAATCAGAGTTGCCTTAAGTACTTCACCTGGTAACGTGCCATAGGGTGATGTTTGTAAATTATATTGAAATCTCTCGACATATTCTTCTAATGATTCATTTTCTTTTGCAGTCATTTGAAAGATATCATATTTTAAGTCTCTGGTTCTACAATAATCTTGATATTTTGTCAAGAAGGCATGTTTCATTTATAGTTCCTCCCCTTAATCCCATGAACCAGCGTAGAGCTTCTCCTTTCAAAGTGGAGGGGAACAATTTTAATTTTTGGGGTTCAAAGGTGTAATCATACCCTCTACATAGGACATAAAATTCAAATAAGAATGTGTCTGGGTCTTCTGAGATTAATCCATGAAAGGTTGGCAGGTTTTGTAGGGGAATTTGCCTTCATGGGGGCATTGGCAATTAGATCAACTATCAGATATTCCAAAGTGGAAGTCTGGGGACACTGTGGATTTGGTTGTGCCATTTGATCGAAAATATGCCAGAAAAATTTAGGGATTTCTTGATCCAGATGTTTTATTTGAATTGATTGGTTATCTCATCCTCTAGGGGATTTGATTTCACTCCCTCTATCTAGGATTTCGGGTATGCCTTCTTCTTTCACAGGAGATTCAGGATCAGGTGGTGGGTCTGTCTTAGCTATCCCACTAGTTTCTCCTTATCCTTCCTCCAGATTACAAGAGTTTCCCTCTTCTAAAGGGTCGAGGGGTGGAAGATATGTTCTCTAAAATCTTTTCTCATTCCCTTTAGTTTTTCTATGAATCTCGGCGTGGGCTGCAGTTGGTGAAACTTCCACTTGCGGGATTCAGGTAGATCCTTTCCTAGGTCCAACCGAATCTTGAGATTCTGCTTTTCGGATGATGTCTTCTATGAAAGTGCTTCTTCCAGGGAGCACGGAGCCCTGGGCTTTGGTAATTTTTGGTGGTGGTTTTAGTTTCTCAAGATCTTTCTTCTTAGTCATACACACTTCACACAAAAAAAGGAAAATCAAGAAAAGAAAAAAAAATACCTATACAACCTCTCAATGCATCAGCTGGAGGTAGGCACTGGTATAAGCATCTTACTTATTTTCCACGTAGGTTCTTACCTTCCGTATTTAATACCTCATCCTCCAGAGGCACAATCTATGCTACCTTTGACATTCTTCCTCGGCAGCGGTGCCAAAATGTTGGGCTCTAAAGATGTCTAAAAACAACCTTAGTTTAACATTAATTTATGAACCTGAGGATTCATCTTTTATCTCAAAGAATATAGGCAAAGTCTATGCAGATATCTCGTAGAGGCTAAAATCATGTAGTGAAAGAAAATCTGAGTTTCTCAACAATCAAGTTCCTCAAACATTCATTAAAGATTCTAGTAATTGAAATCTAAAGCTGTTCAATGGAAAGGAACTAATTAATCTATTGAATTCATTTTAAGAGTAGTAATTGAATCTAGATAAAGACATGCATAAATGACTATTATTATCAATCAAATTGCTAGAAAGAAAAAGGTGAATTACTCTATCTATGAAAAGAAATAGAGACTGTAATCTAGTCGAAAAGAGACAACAATTGTATTTCTATTGAAAGGAACAACAACTATATTCTAACATAAACGAACAACAAATGTAAACTAAGTAAAAAGAACAAAAAATGTAAACTAGGTGAAAGGAACAACAAACATGAACTTATGAGGAACTATCACGCATCAAATATGAGTAATAGGAATTGGAATAGCAATCATATAATGCTTCAAGGAACATCTATCTCTTGCAATTAACATGAAATCGTCAACACACTTATGGATTCATTAACTACTATAAGAGAGAATCGAATCACAAAATAGAAATTGAACTGATACAATTACAGGTCGAACAGTAGCTCCTTCAGACCGGGCCCTTGGTCCTTAGAAGCACTGCTATTTGAAATTCAATATATAGAAATGATAAAACCGCTTGAAGCTTCTATTGATTTCATAACTGGTACAACATTTTACAAAAACGGCTAACGCATAGCAATTCTAAGTTCTAAGTTCTTGGGTGCAATTATTCTACCTCTTTTCAAGATCTATTTGTTACCCATTATTTTGGTCATCCCTATGACCGTTAATGATGTAAACCTATCTATTGCCTTCAGAGGGGTCAGTGCCCTGAGTTCCTGAAGAGAGAAGGGAGAAGAATTTTTCCTGAGAAAAGAAGTTGCATTTTCCCTTGTAAAAACCCTGTAAAAAAGGAAGTTCGCAGGTTTCTATATAGGCAGGGTGTGAGAATGCCTAATTCTCGTAGGTTGCACCATAGATAGGGTGCGAGATGTTCGTAGGTTTCTCTATAGGTAGGGTGCGAGAATGCCTACACGTGGGAAAAACAAGCGTTTTCTCGAATCTTCTAGAAGGAGAAACTTCTATGGTGAGGTAGCATCCGAATGGTTTGGATATTACTCGTTTTCATGATTTAGTGGGATCATCCTAACCTCCTTACCTTATCCTCTTCAACTTATAAAAGGAGAGGAGTTCTCATGGAGAAAGTTATCTTTGGTTAGTTCTTGAGCTTGTTAGCTTTGGTTGGCTTGGAATTGTTAGCTTGGTGAGAGTGGCTTTGAGATTTTATTTGTCAAGATAGATTTTGAGTATTATCAGATCTATGCTCTCAGAATTCTTGGAGTGAAAGTGTGTGGGGAACGAAGGACAGCTGGAAGGGACCTTATGACATCAAGGCAATGGTTGTAATCTCTCTTTCACATTCAATATGATACAGTAATATGATTCTTTCCTATAAAGCTTGTTGTGTTTTATTGTATGATTCCTTGATCACATACATAGGTTTATATTGAGTTTATGCTATTACTATCACTTTGGTTGGTTGCGTTCTTTTGAAGGATCATCATGGTATGAGCATTGGAACGGAGCTAGGATGGCAATGGTGAGAGGAAGCGACATTTAAACAGTATGCCACTCATCCCTCTTTAGTTAATAAATTCAATATCTAAAACTTAAGGAAAGCGTTATGTTCTGGTGTGTTTTGTTCTAGATCTAGGTGGATCTAGGGAGATCAGTTAGTGTCTGCACCTACCGATTAGTCTGATAACAAAATTGGCGACTCCACTGGGGATCAGATTGTTTCCTAGTTAGTCTAGTTTCCCCTGCTTTGATTGCTTCTTTTCTGGTCTCTGAGACTGTGGGAGATCCATCCAGACTCTCTGGATCTGAAAGTTCACTCAAATTTAGTCCTTTTTCAAATTTTTGCTTGTTTACAGGCATTCTCGCACTGTACCCTTTAGTGGCCAGCGAGAAACACCTGAGTTTGCACCCTGGTGTTAAGTCCAGTCCGAACCCCTCGTAGTCAACCTTTGTTCAGCCTGCGAGAATCTTTGATTCTTGCACTATAATACACTGCCAGCCTGCAAACTTGTTTGTTAAAAATTTTGGATTGGGTCTTGTCATCTTTTGATGACCCAGTTTTTCTTTGAACAACTGGATTGAACTTTTGGAGCCTATATTGATCTGTTTACAGTATTCTTGACATTATTTGAGTTGCTTTTATCCATCTTTTCTTTGTTTGGTTTTGAAGGATAAGTCTCTTGCTTTGAGTGTCTTTCAATTACAAAGCATGTGTTTTCGTTAGAATTATTTAGGGAAAGATCAGATTTCTTCTGAATAGTTCGCTTTAAAAGAGAACTTTTAGTGTGGGTTTCTTTGTTTTAAGAAAGTTCATTATTGCTTTTAGTGAAATTTTTGAAAAAAAAAGATTTAATTTCTTGCTTTATATTAGATTGGGGGCATCCTTGCATTTCAAGTAGCGAAATTGCATGATTCTTGGCATTTTTTGATCTTAAATTATGAAAAATTTTGGGGGGCCATGAATCGTGCATTGGTGTACAATACCTTTTTCTCATTTCTTGAGAATATTGATATTGATGAGTTTAATATATTTTGGGACATCGTGCATATGGGAATGATAAATGTTTTCTTCTTCTCGTAGAATAGCTTTCATCGAAATGAAAAGATTGCATCTTCATATCTTTGCATAATTTTCGAGTCGGTCAAAACACCATATTGTCCATGCCATCTTCCTTTTGAGTAACAACAGCCATAAAATAAAGCGCTTATAAAAATTGATTAGACATTTTTATATTTTCGGGTAGCAAACCTACATTAGATTAGTTGTAGGTCTTTGGAATAGGTGAGAAAGATAACTTTCCAAAGATGCAAACAAACATAGAATCTTGAGTTAGGGAGCGGTTAAATCCACTTATTACATTTTGTCCTGGGAAGCCCTTCTAACACAAGGGTCAATCACGAGGTCGCATTGAGACTAACAGAGTTACTCACCCTGCTTTGTTGGTCTTGGTGTAGAGATTATGTGTATTATGGGGGTCACTTGAGAGGTATACCCACAATGATGAGTGGAAGCCTTTCAAGTTGATTTCGGGCTAGATACCCTGCCCTTGCACATGGATCGGACTATTGACTGTCCCCCTAGGCTTTATTGTTGTCGGTGGTAACCCTAGTGGCCTATCTCTTTAGGGTCTTTACACAAGGTGACTGTGGAGGGGAAAGTCTTCACGGTACCTGGAATCGACGTTGGCCAAACTCATTCGGGCTCCTTGGAGGGTATACCCACGATTATGTGTGGGAGCTTGCACCAAGGTGTAAGTTCGTTAAGCAGGTCATCAATGTAACTTTTTCACCCACTCTATCTTAGCCCCTTCTTACTTTGTTCCCGCGACATTGGATTTCATCACCAACTAGTGAGTTCATTGTGAGAAGGTTTTGTTTGCTTGCTTGCTTACT
>JASDQU010102057.1:189331-199416 GCA_032191745.1 Picea mariana
TGCCAAGTAATTTTCCACGTCAATGTACCAAGGTGGCTTTGTAGTAACGGCAAACAGATGCTCATCTAGAAATCGGTCTTCGACTGTTAAGAAGTCATCTGTTTTGGGTATGCAGGATAGGAAGTATGCGACAATGTTTTCTCTCCTGGGTCGATCTTTGATGGTGATATCAAATTCCTGCAATAATAACAACCATCGAGTGACCCGTCCATTAGTAATTGGTTTATTAGACAGATATCTGATAGCAGAATGATCAGTATACAGAATGACCGGATAGCCTATTATATAATGACGAAATTTATTGATGGCATGTATAACAGCTAAAAACTCTTTCTCTGTTACTGTATAATTAAGTTCAGCTGGATTAAGATTCTTGCTAATAAAATAAATGGCGTAAGGTTTCTTCTCCTCCTCCTATCCGAGGACAGTGCCTATGGCAATATCTGATGCATCGTTGGAGATGTGGAATGGTATTTTCCAATTTGGCCCCCTCAACACCGGTGTTGTTGAGATCAACTTTTTGAGTCCTGCAAATGTCACATAACACTTGTCAGACCACTGAAATTCTACATTACCAATCAAAGCATGTAAAGGTGCAGTGATTCTTGCAAAATTTTCCATAAACCTATAATTGTATCCTGAAGCGCCAAGGAAACTACGTACCTCAGTTTGTGTGTGTGGTGTGGGTAGATTAAGGATTACCTCTATATTTGTTGGGTCTACCCTAATTCCATCTACAGAGATATAATTCCCTAGTACCACACCTTCTGTCATCATCATGTGACACTTTTCATGGCTTAAACATAACCTGGTCACGATACATCGTTCTAGTATTTTCTCTAGATTATTCAGTGCTTGATCGAAGTCGTCGCCATAAGGAGTGAAATCATCCATATGGACTTCAAGTCCTTCACTGATCAAATCATTGAATATGCTTAGAATGGCCCTTTGAAATGTGGTTGGAGCATTACAAAGTCCAAAGGGTAATACTCTGTATGCAAAAGTGCCCCAGGGGCATGTGAATGTAGTTTTATCATGATCTTTTGGGGCGATCTGAATCTGATTGTACCCGCTAAAATCGTCTAGGAAAGAAAAGAATTTCTTTCCTGCCAAAGTATCCAGGACCTGATCAATGAAAGGCAAAGGGAAGTGGTCTTTTTGAGTGGCTTTGTTAAGTTCCCTATAGTCGACACAGATGCACCATTTCCCATTTTTTTTTGGGAGGATCACTAATGGGGAAACCCATCGACTATCTGAGATGGGATATATAAAATTTACGTCCAATGGTTTTTGTAATTCTTCTTTAACGATATCCCTGAGGTGAGGATTTAATCTTCTCTATGGCTGGCAGATAGGTCAGGCTTCTTTTTCAACATAAATGTGGTGTGTACAGAGTTGCGGATCAATACCTTTCATATCAAAATATTCCCATGCAAAAGATTGTTGGTATTTGGAGAGGACATGAATTAGCTTTTGTTGTTGTTGTTCATCTAAATTGGCATTGATGTTTAGAAGCCTCCCGAGTGCGATCTCGATGGGTTTGTTGTTATGAACGGACATATATGGAATTTGTTGTTCCATTAAATCTTACAGCAGGTCCCCCTATGCTTCACAGTCTAGAACAACTTGGAGCATCTGGCAGGTCGGGTTGCTCATGGTGGTCGGATTATTGATAAACCCACTGATTACGTCATCCTATAGCTGGTTTTTAAGTTTGAGGGATTCTTCTTACGTAAGAAGAGCTCGTAAATCCCTCTCTAGGTATCATGGTGGTGGAAATTGTGGATATATGAAAGTTGGACTAGGTTTAGCAGGAGAATATAAAATGAGGTTCTTCGTGATACCCCCTCTAGTGATTGTCATATTTCTTGTTCGACATCCTATGTACGCATCTTTTGTTGCAAGCCATGGTCTGCCCAGTATCAATGGATGCCCTTCAAGTCCACCTTTTGGATTGATGATGAGGAAGTCTGTCGGATATTACCAAGAGTCGACGGAGATGGCTATATCATGTAATGTGCCAACTGGTCAAACTACCGATCGGTCTGCCAACTGCAGCATTATTGTTGTGGGTTCGAAGGAGTTAAAACCCATGGTATTGCAAGTTTCCATAGTCAGGATGTTGATGGTTGCTCCCAAATCAACTAGTGTATTGGGAAAAGAGCAGCCCTGGATCTGAACTGTTACTATGGGATTCCCTAGATCTACATATTTAACCTATTCTTGTCTACCTAAAATTAGATCAGATAAGGATCCTACCATGTGGACTATTGATGATGGATTTTTAATTTTTCTGACGTGTTTTCTTCCACATATCTCTTTGATTGTTTTTGCGTAGATGGGGATGTCCTGAAGAGATTGCAGGAGTGGAATCTTGATATATAAATTCTTGAGTTCCCCTACAAGGTCGAAGTTGGGATATACGGTTGGTTTTTCTATCATCAATATTTCGGGGAACGGAGGGGAGGGTGTTGCACCCTTATCAGGATCTTGTGATTTGACTATGTTTCCCCCCTGCTCGATTTCTTCTGTTATTACCACAGTCAGAGGTGTTATTGTTGGTTGTTTCTCCTGCCCTTGAAAAACGTCATTTTCTTTAGGAGAGATTATTCATCCCGACCCTAATCCTAGTTTGTTGCACCCTACCGAGTTGATCTCTCCTTCTCCATTTTCTATAATCTAGATGAGCTGAGTTGGTCTGTTATTTGGATTTTGGCGTGGTTGGGCTGGTAGTTGAGGGCGCAAGTGGGATTGTGGATTTTGGGACAATTGAAATGGGGCTTGTAACGTAGGCTGAGTTTGAGGGGCCATCCCCATAGGTTGATTGTTTATCCCCACAAGGCACTGTCAATTCTGATTCCAATTTGGGCTTTGGGCAGTCATGTTGGGCCACTGTGAAGGGTAAATGTTGTTATTGGAGTTTTTCCAGGATGAGGTGGGATATTGTGAGTTAGGCCAAGTAGAAGTTATAGTTGGCTGATTTTGCCAAGCATGGATTACAGCGGGTTGGTTTTCCCAAGTGGGATTTGTAGGTGGATATTGTTGGGGTTGCTAGTTTTGATTAGTAAACGGTTGACCCTGCCATGTGATACTAGGAGCTTACTGGTTATACTGTCCGGAGAAGAAAGAGGAAGGGTCCTGCAATGTATTTGGGGGCCAATTCTTCCATTGACGATGCTGAGCCATTAGATATAATGGTTTTGTTTCTTCTTCTGCCGTAAAGACATCTTTCATTCCAGGAATCGATGGGCATTGTTCTATGTCGTGATCCTTAGTGCAGATAGTGCAAACCCCGACTGTGTCCAAAGGGCAATCCCTTGGACCATGTTTTCTTCTGCACCTATGGAAAAATATGGCTAACGTTTGTTCTGCTTCTATTTTTTTCTGTTTGGCCTGCAACACATCCAATTGTGTAGTCAGAGTGCTCAGAATGTCTGTTTTAAAGTTTTCTAAGAGATTACCAACTTCAGCTCGAATAACACCCCCGCTGGTAATGTTTCTATTTATGGTGAAGGGGGTACGTATCCCTGATCTGGTCCGTGAACTTCCTCTTGAGCACCTGATGCACAATAGGACAATGTCATCATAAGTTTCTTGATAAATATCACCTTTCCCTATTAAATTCAACGTTTCTACCCATTCATCTTTCATAGCTTTATTCAGAGTTGCCTTAAGTACTTCCCCTAGTAGCGTGCCATAGGGTGATCTTTGTAAATTATATTGAAATCTGTCTACATATTCTTCTAATGATTCATTTTCTTTTGCAGTCATTTGAAAGATTGCATCTTTTAAGTCTCTGATTCTACAATAATATTGATATTTTGTCAAGAAGGCTTATTTCATTTCATCCCATGAGTTTATAGTTCCTCCCCCTAATCCCATGAACCAGCGTAGAGCTGCTCCTTTTAAAGTGGAGGGGAACAATTTTAATTTCTGGGGTTCAAAGGTGTAATCATATCCTCTACATAGGACATCAAATTCAAATAAGAATGCGTCCAGGTCTTCTGATATTAATCCATGAAAGGTTGGCAGGTTTTGTAGGGGAATAGCCTTCATGGGGGCATTGGAAATTGGATCAACTATTGGATATTCCAAAGTGCAAGTCTGGGGATGTTATGGATTTGCTTGTGCCATTTGATCGAAAATATGCCAGAAATATTTAGGGATTTCTTGATTCGGATATTTTATTTGAATTGATTGATTATCTGATCCTCTAGGGGATCTAATTGCACTCCCTCTTTCTGGGATTTCAGGTATGCCTTCTTCTTTCACAGGATATTCAGGATTGGGTGGTGGGTCTATCTTAGTTATCCCACTAGTTTATCCTTCTCCTTCCTCCAAATTACAAGAGTTTCCCTCTCCTAAAGTTTTGAGGGGTGGAAGATCTGTGCTCTGAAATCTTAGCTCAGTCCCTTCAGTTTTGCTATGAATCTTGGTGTGGGCTGCAGTTGGTGAAGCTGCCACCTGAGGGATTCGGGTGGATCCTTTTCTAGGTCCAACCGAGGCTTGAGATTCTACTTTTCAGATGATGTCGTCTATGAAAGTACTTCTTCCAGGGAGTACCAAGCCCTGGGGTTTGGTAATTTTTGGTGGAGGTTTTGGTTTTTCAAGATCTTTATTCTTAGTCATAGACACTTCACACAACAAAAAAGGAAAAAAAAACACCTATGCAACCTCTTAATACGTCAGCTGGAGGTAGGTGCTGGTATAAGCATCTTACTTATTGTCAGCGTAGGTTCTTACCTTCTATCTTCAATACTTCATCCTCCATAGGCACAATCCATGCTACCTTTGACATTCTTCCTCGGCAGCGGCGCTAAAATGTTGGGCTCTAAAGATGTCTAAAAACAACCTTAGTTTAACATTAATTTATCAACCCGAGGATTTGTCTTTTATCTTAAAGAATATCGACAAAGTCTATGCAGATAGCTTATAGAGGCTAAAATCATGTAGTGAAAGCATATCTAAGTTTGTCAACAATCAAGTTCCTCAAACATTCATTAAATATTCTAGGGATTGAAATCTAAAGCTGTGAAAAAGGAAAGGAACTAGCTAATCTATTGAATTCATTCTAAGAGCAGTAATTGAATCTAGACAAAGACTTGTAGAAATTACTATCATTATGAATTAAAATTGTTGAAAAGAAAAAGGTGAATTACTCCATCTATGCAAAGGAACAGAGACTGTAATCTAACTGAAAAGAGACGGAAATCATGTTTCTATTGAAAGGAACAACAACTATATTCTAGTAGAAAGGAACAACAAATGTAAACTAAGTAAAAGGAACGGCAAATGTAACCTAAGTAAAAGGAACAACAAATGTAAACTTATGAAAGGAACAACAGATGTGAACTTATGAGGAACCTTCACACATCAAATCTCAGCAATAGGAATTGGAACAGCAATCATTTAATGCTTCAGGGAATATCTATTTCTTACAATTGACATGAAATCATCAACACACTTATGCATTTTTTAACTACTATAAAAGAGAATCGAATCACAAGACAAAATTTGAATTGATACAATTAGAGATCAAACAGTAGCTCCTTCAGACTGGGCCCTCAGTCCTTAGAAGCACTGTTATTTGAAACTCAGTATATAAAAATGGAAAAATTGCTCGAGGCTTCTATTGATTTCATAGATGGTACAACATTTCTACAGAAACTGCTAACACATAGCAATTCTATATTCTCTATTCTTGAGTGCAATTCTCTCTCCCTTTATTCAAGATCTATTTACCCCTTATATGTTACAATAATCTGGGTAAATTAAGCTATCCTGAGGATCGAGAGATCCTCAGTATTGCTTTACTATTATAATAAGTAACTCAATTATCTTTAAAACTTCTTTGCGCCATAAATTCTTCAACCTCCAATAGCTTGTGCATCTTCAAGATTCCCCTTGCTATCTTGGGTTCGACAATATTTAACCAATCCTGCAATAAAACCAGACAATTCCAATCATATTTAGGATCTATGTAATCCAATATCCAACAATCAACGCTATAGGGTATATTATTCATTTTCTATTATATTTGCTTCTAAATAACCAAAAAGTCAATCAAGCTGATATCATGAAATGTGGGAAAAAGGAAGATATTTATACCTTTTTCATAACCTAACAACTGACTTGATTTATGTTCCCTCTTCCCCTTACTGTACAGATTGTAAAGATCCATACACTATGACCTCTAACATTAGAAAAATAACTCAGCACTCAAACATAAATGTTTCCTTGGGATTTGTGCCCAATATCTCTTGGGAAATGCACCCTCTTTTCTTCCCTAACTTCCCTCTCTCAAGCTTACTCGAAAATCTCTCTCAAACTCTTCCTCAATGTATCTTGCACACTACCCAATGCATTCTCTTACAATATGAAAGTGACCCTTCACCTTCTCCAACCCTAGATCTAATGGCCAAGATCTATTCTTGTCTTTACAAGATGAAGGGTCATGATTCATTCCTTCCAAAATAAATCACTTTAAAATATTAAAGTACATTTTCACTTTATAACATAAGTGCACTTTATGAAATAAAGTCACTTTAATATTAAAAGGTACACTTTAATAAAAGAACCACTTTATCACAACTTTATAAAAACCCATTAACATGTAAAGTGTCTRGTAGTGTAGGCAGAAGGTAACTCTCGCATACAAGACACACATGCGCAGTACCTCCCGAGCTAAAAATCTAACACTCCCTMTTAGCGATGGATGTACTCACTGCCATCTCCACCATATGATCCCATCACACCGTCGCTCAATAGGAGCTCCCTCTGAACCTGGAGCCATCCTCAACACATGCACAGAACTCGAACCAGAAGATCTTCTCTTGAAAACTACTTTGAACCCTGAGCTCCTAGGAGAATCCACTCCACCTTAAGCATTGGTTTGATCACACTAGTTGAGCCTCTTGTCGATGCTCAGAAGAGACTCCCTCTCTTCTCTCAGAATGAAAGGATGAATCATTTGGCCCACCGCAATCTTAGGAGCCTCCTTCTCCTCATATGATGCTAAATCATGTGATGAAGGTTGTCCTCGTAATATGTACAACCTATCCACTCGATCACCAATCAGTTGTGGTTTCACTGGGTCCGCTCCCTCCCTGTAGATAAATACATGTCCTCTCTTAAACAATGTACAATATCCAACATCCTCCAAGGTTGAGACTGAGAGAAAGTTAACCCTCAACCTTGAAACAAAGAGAACTCCAAGCTCTAGGAATCCTCCATACTCGAGTCAGAATCTAACCTTTCCAACTCCATGTACAACTCGCGCCATACTTACTTCACTCTCCACCAGTCGATCAGGACCTGTCTCTGTGATAATAAGGAATACTCGCCAAATTCTCTTCATGTGACAAGAGGCTCCACTGTCAACAATCTATTTGATATCACCCTAAATCCTCCATTACTGACACTTGATACTAGAGTAACCAAAGAAAATTCCTTGTCATACTTGGAAGCCAAGTCCTCCATGGCTGTTATAGCAGCTGTCTCAAGCCCATCATGTTCCTTCTTCTTTTTCTTCCTCTCAGGACAATGAGAAGGAAGGTTCCCCAACTGGTTAAAATAATAACATCTGACTTTACTCAAGTCCCTCCCAGAACTTCCTTTCTTCTTGCTCTTTGCAACAAGAGCAACATTATCATCATCTCCATCTGTCTTCTGTCCACTGCTCTGAGATCCTTCCCGGATCTCCTCCTGAGTGAAATCGTTCCACATTTTTATCCAATATGGAAGATGCTAACGACCCACCACACACTTAACGAAGACTTCCCATTCCTTTATGAAGCCTTTCAAAGCTATCCTCACCAACTCTGAATCCGATATGACCTTCCCAACTGCATTCAACTCATCTTTCACTTGACCTACCCGGGTAAGATTTTAAGCCCTAAATAGTGGCTCATTACCCCTTAATTGCAGCATATTATATTAGTAATGTTATTTTATTTATCTCGGCTTTAAGCCATTAGTTGTAATTATACCTCCTAGTCTCCTATATATACCAAGGAGACATTTTCATTTTGAATCATCTTGCAATTGTAAATTTATATGGGCATAAGGAGGTTGCCTCCTTGAAGAGGCTTATTATCTGAAATTATCTCTTTTTCAATGCGTTGAGTACTTATTTTGAGGTTTTTCTATGCTATATTGATATTTGGTTCTTAACATATTGTATCAGAGCTCAAGGTCTTGGGCTTTCGCTGCTACATCTAAGACACCTTGGAATTTTCGCTATAATTTTTTTTCTACAATGTTTCAAAAGGACCGGATTGTAGGGTATTTAGTAGATGGATTAAGGTATGTTGGTTTAAAATTTCAGCTCCTGAGGCCTTATACTTTCGGAGATAAATCCTGTGCAAGATAGGGTTTTGGAATCATCCTGAACTGAGTCATTGCGGAATTTTTGATATAAATTTTTTTATGTAATGTTTCAGACCCTGAACTCCAGAGGATATTCATAGAAATTAGTAAGGTATATTTGGTAAACATTTCAACTTCTGGGTCATCTTACATTTGTAAATACACCCCGTGGAAGATAGGGTATCTGACTAGTCTCAAGAAGGTGTTCCAAGTAAAACAATCATAACTTCTTCCTAGAGTGTCCAAATTGAGTGAGACTGGTTGCATTGGATAGTGGACAGTCTATAGTATTTTGGGTATGAGTTTCAGAATTTTATATCAATTATTTAGTGTGGGGAATTCTATACAAGTAAGATCTCCTAGAGAGGCCAAAAATCAGCAAGTTGTGGAGAAGTTACCGTAAATTCCACTTGGCACATCCAATTTTGATCAGACCTATGGCATTGCAAAGAAAAAATATCAGAGAACTACAAAAAAGAAAGTTTCATACCCAGAAGGGCTGAAACTTTGGATATACAACATAAGAAATAGTTTCCATAAGAACCACCTCAAAATCAAGCTTCAAAAGTGACACTTGGCCAACATGCCACCCAAAAAGGGAACTTCTACGCCAAATAACCTTCTAGAAAGTCCTACTTGGACTCTTGATGAAGGTGAAGAAATGTGTAGGGACATAAATGAATTACAAAAGAAGACAGTGACAAAAGATGAACTACAGGGATGATGGATTCAACTAAAGCTAAATTGGAGGCAATAATGGATACTAAGATGGATGGTTTAAAAAGGGAGATCATGGAAGGAATGAAAAATTTCCTAATAGAGAGGACACCTAAAAGTGAAAATGTCTCCCATGAAATTCATGATGAGGACACAAGGAAGATGAATCAAGAATGGAGAAACTCCAACTTTGGGTTGAAGACCAATCACGTTCCTAAGATCGATATGAGGAAGTTTGATGGCAAGGACCCAATCACATGGATACTTCAAATGGAGCAATTATTTGATCTACATAATGTGCCACATACACAAAAGGTACGAATTGCTTCTTTATATTTAGAACCCAATCACTTTGTATGGTATCGATGGATTTTTTCTCGCAAATCACTCATCACTTGGACAATTTTCACGGAAGAAATGATAGCACACTATGAGGATACAAGGAGCAATACCTTCTTTAACCAATTAATAAATATCAAGCAAAAGGGTTCAATTACAGAGAACATTGAGAACTTCCAAAGATATAATATAAATGTCACAGATATTCTAGATGAGCACTTGATTGATGTATTCATAGGAACTTTAAAGGATAACATTCAACATGAGGTTCTCCTTTGGGAACCCAAATCATTGGAGAATGCATTTAGGGTGGCAAGAAATGTTGAAAGTAAAAATATGGCTATGGCTACTAGAAGGACCAATCCTAACAGCTATAGAGAGAATAATGCTCCTTCTTCTAAAACACCTCAACCTAAAAGGTTGACACCTCAACAATTGGAGGAAAGAAAAGAAAAGGGTTTATGCTTTAATTGTGACAACATGTACAGTAAGGGACATAAATGTGGTGAGAAGAAATTATTCTACATAGATTGTGAAGAGGAAGAAGAAGAAGAACAAGAACAAGAACCATCTCAAGATGAAAACATAGAAGTAATTTCATCTGAAGATTTGACTCCCACGATATCGTGTAATGCATTGGCTGGAATTATCACTCCTCAAAC
>JASDQU010102057.1:203618-219562 GCA_032191745.1 Picea mariana
AATGTGGGGAAACCCAATGAGAGAGAGAGAGAGAGAGAGAGAGAGAGAGAGAGAGAGAGAGAGAGATTTATTATTAAGCTTTAGGAAGGTACATATAACCAACAATAAATATCAGTTCCAACAAGAGAAATCCACTTACAACACAGTAAAACATCCCCCAAAATTATACCTCGAAAAATGTGCCAAGTTCATATTGTTGTATGACCTGCCTAGAAATATGCACCTTGAAAAGTGTGCACTCAGTCTATTGTAGGGATTGATCTATATGGCCCAAAAGCAAGAAAAATACTCAAAACAACCTTGAAAATCATGCCAATGCTACCTTGATTTTTGCGCCCTCTTCCCCTTGCTTTACGAATTGTACGGATCTATATAGTATGGCCTCCAACAACAGAAAGGGAGGCGAGGGGGAAGTTTCCACTATGGGGGTGGAGGGAGGTGGCAGTAGAGGAGAAAAAGGCTCAGGAGGAGGAACCTAGGATGAAAGAAGAGAAGGTGAAGGGCTGGGGGAAAATCCCATTGAAATTCCATTATGGTCAAACCATTCAAGACGACAAGCCCATGGTGAGGAGAGCGGGGGAAGATCTCCCTGGAAAGGAGGAGAGTCATCCGAAGATGAAGTGGTGGAGCTTGAAAGAAGGGGGTCTAGTGGGGGCACCCAGATGGCCATGTGACCATAAGGTCGGTAACACTGGGTGCCTTTCTTTGACTTCCCTCACTATTTGGGCATTGCCAGGAGAAGGAGGAGGTCAGTGGGAGGAGTAAAGGTCTTAACAGTGGAGCTAAATCAAAGAGTGCAGCCGAGAAAAATCAGAGCATCTTGGCAGATGGATGAGGATATCGATAAGATAATGAGCCTCCATGCAATCTCCCATGGTATTAAATCATACAAGTGCAGGAGCAAAAGGACAAGTCGAAAGTTCGTCACCATGGCAGAGTTAATGGAGTTGGCACGCTGGAGAGGGGAAATCATTAGCGTAGGGGAGTAAATGGGATGTGAGGTCGAGAGATCAATCATTTAAGGAGGAGGTTGGCGCCATAAGGGATTCAAATGGCCTCTCTACTGTTGGAGTGTGTCGGGCGTCCTCGTGTGAAGTTTTGGGCATGTAGAAATTTAATGACAAAATCAACAAGTAAATAATTATGTCATACACTTAGCAACCTAGAGATAATTGTCTTCTATGAACTCTGAAATGTCTAAACCCACATTAATATATTACCAGAAGCATATATACACACTGCTAAGCAATTTTGCAGCGGAATAAACACAATGAACAACAACCATTCAACTCAAAAAAACTCAGACATTTAGGCAATGCCAGGGAAAAACCCAATGAGAGAGAGAGAGAGAGATTTATTATTCATCTTCAGGAAGGTACATATCAAAAATAATAAATATAAGTTCCAGCAAGAGAAAACACTTACAACACACTAAAACAACCCCCAAAATTCTTCCTCGAAAAACATACCAAGTCTGTATTGTTGTATGTCCTACCTAGAAATATGCACCTTGAAAAGTGTGCCCTTATCTTGTTGTACGAAATGATCTGTATGACCCAACAATGAGAAAAATACTCAAAATAGCCTCGAAAATTGTGTCAATGTTGCCTCGATTTCCATGCCCTCTTCCCCTTACTGTATAGACTCTAAAGATCCATACACTACGACCTCCAACATTAGAAAAATAACTTAGCACTCAAACATAAATGTTTCCTTGGGATTTGTGCCCAATATCTCTTGGGAAATGCACCCTCTTTGCTTCCCTAACTTCCCTCTCTCAAGCTTACTCGAAAATCTCTCTCAAACTCTTCCTGAATGTATCTTGCACACTACCCAATGCATTCTCTTACAATATGAAAGTGACCCTTCACCTTCTCCAACCCTAGATCTAATCTTGTCTTTACAAGATGAAGGGTCATGATTCATTCCTTCCAAAATAAATCACTTTAAAATATTAAAGTACATTTTCACTTTATAACATAAGTGCACTTTATGAAATAAAGTCACTTTAATATTAAAAGGTACACTTTAATAAAAGAACCACTTTATCACAACTTTATAAAAACCCTTTAAAATGTCAAGTGTCTAGTAGTGTAGGCACAAGGTAATTCTCGCATATAAGACACACATGCGGAGTACCTCCCGAGCTAAAAATCTAACACTCCCTCTTAGTGATGGATGCACTCACTTTCATCTCCATCATTTGGTCCCATCATACTGTCGCTCAATAGGAGCTCCCTCTGAACCTGGAGCCATCCTCAACACATGCATAGAACTCGAACCAGAAGATCTTCTCCTGACAACTACTCTGAACCCTAAGCTCCTATGAGAATCCACTCCACCTTGAGCATCGGTTTGATCACACCAGTTGAGTCTCCTATTGATGCTCAAAAGAGACTCCCTCTCTTCTCTCGGAATGAATCCTTTGGCCCACCGCAATCTCAGGAGCCTCCTTCTCCTCATACGATGCTAAATCATATGTTGAAGGTTTTTCTCACAAAATGTACAACCTATCTACTCGATCACCAATTAGTTGTGGTTCCACCAAGTCTGCTCCCTCCATGTAGATAAATACATGTCATCTCTTGAAAAATGTACAATATCCAACATCCTCCAAGGTTGAGACTGAGAGAAAGTTAACCCTCAACCCTGGAACAAAGAGAACTCCAAGCTCTAGGAATCCTCCATACTCGAGTTAGAATCTAACCTTTCCAACTCCACATACAACTCGCACCATACCTCCTTTACTCTCCACCAGTTGGTCAGAACCTGTCTCTGTGATAATAATTAATACTCGCCAGATTCTCGTCATGTGACAAGAGACTCCACTGTCAACAATCCATCTGATATCACCCCCAAATCCTCCACTACTGACACTTAATACAAGAGTAACCAAAGAAAATTCCTTGTCATACTTGGAATCCAAGTCCTCCATGGTTGCTATGGCAGCTATCTCAGGCCCATCATGTTCCTTCCTCTTTTTCTTCCTCTTGGGACAATGAGAAGCAAGGTGTCCCAACTGGTTAAAACAATAACATCTGACTTTACTCAAGTCCCTCCCAGAACTTCCTTTCTTCTTGCTCTTTGCAGCAAGAGCAACATTCTCATCGTCTCCATCTGTCTTCTATCCACTGCTATGAGATCCTTCCAAGATCTCCTTTTGAGTGAAATTGTCCTACATTTTTCTCCAATCTGGAAGATGCTCACGACCCACCACACACTTCATGAAGACTTACCATTCCTTGGTGAAGCCTTTCAAGGCTATCCTCACCAACTCTGAATCCGATATGACCTCCCTAACTACATTCAAATCATCTTTCACTTGAGCTACCTGGGTAAGATAAGAAGACACACTCTCCCCTTTACCCATCTTGGTATCATGCAACTTATCCTTCAAGGCCATTTTCTGGTTTTCATTCTTCGCCTCAAATAAGTTCTTAAGTGCATCCCACATCTCTTGTGTTGTCTTCTTCTCATCCAAGTGTCAGATAAGGTGGTCCTTTACCCCATCAAGAATAATCCTCTGAGATTTGGCCTCCTTGTCCTCATGCACATCCAAAGCAACAGGATCTGTTGTGGAATCCACAACAACATAACTGACATAGTTCCAAATCTTGTTCTTCTTGATAACAACTAACATCTAGACCTTCCATTGCAAATAGTTGGAAATTCCATCCAACCGATCCTCAAATCTAATGCATGCATCCATATTCACGGTCATTGTTCAAAGGAAAATAAAAAACATGTTTCCCCCCTTCAAACTTGCCCAAAAATCTCATTACTCACTGTCACTCAGAGCCCAAGCTCTGATACTATGTAGAAATTTAATGACTAAATCAACAAGTAAATAATTTTGTCATACACTTAGAAACCTAGAGATAACGTTCTTCTATGAACTATGAAATGTCTAAACCCACATTCAGAAATTACCATAAGCAGAAATACACATTGCTAAGCAATTTTGCAACGGAATAAACACAATCAACAACAATCATTCAACTCAGAAAAAACTCAGAAATTTAGGCAATGCTAGGGAAAACCCTAATGTGGGGAAACCCAATGAGAGAGAGAGAGAGAGAGAGATTTATTATTCAGCTTTAGGAAGGTACATATAACCAGCAATAAATATCAGTTCCAGCAAGAGAAATCCACTTACAACACAGTAAAACATCCCCCAAAATTCTACCTCGAAAAATGTGCCAAGTTCACACTGTTGTATGGCCTGCTTAAAAATATGCACCTTGAAAAGTGTGCCCTCATTCTGTTGTAGGGATTGATCTATATGGCCCAGCAGCAAGAAAAATACTCAAAATAACCTTGAAAATCATGCCAATGCTACCTCGATTTTTGTGCCCTCTTCCCCTTTCTATACAGACTATAAGGATCCATATAGTACGGCCTCCAACAGCAGAAAAATAACTTGGCACTCAAACATAAATGTTCCCTTGGGATTTGTGAACAATATCTCTTGGGAAATGAGCCCTCTTTGCTGCCCTAACTTCCCTCTCTCAAGATTACTCGAGAATCTCTCTCAAACTCTTCTTCCCTTAATGTATCTTGCACACTACCCAATGCATTCTCTTATAATCTGAAAGTGACCCTTCACCTTCTCCAACCCTAGATCTAATGGTCAAGATCTAATCTTGTCTTTACAAGATGAAGGGTCATTATTCATTCTCTCCAAAATAAATCACTTTAAAATATTAAAGTACATTTTCACTTTATAACATAAGTACACTTTATGAAATAAAGTCACTTTAATATTAGAAGGTACACTTTATTAAAAAGTCACTTTAAGAAAAGAACCACTTTATCACAACTTTATAAAAACCCATTACAAGTCAAGTGTCTAGTAGTAGTAGTGTAGGTACAAGGAAACTCCTGCATACAAGATACACATGCGGAGTACCTCCTGAACTAAAAAGCTAACATAACACTCCACTATCCGTTGGGATGTGTGGACGTCTAACACTCCATCCGTGGGTTAAAATAAACTTTAATAGATTGAAAGAAAAACCATATTTATTTCACAAATATCAATAATACATCAAGAGCAGAAAATCTCTAAGTTCTTTGTACAAGTCTTCACAAAATCTCCACATAATACTTCTCCAATATTTTATATATCTCTCTCCTAGACTAGAGGCCTGTATATAGTTAGAGAGTTCGATCTCCCTTCCTAAATCAAGGAGAGAAATGAGTAAATGAGGGATCTGTTACACATTATTTTCATCACCCCTATGACCGTTAATGATGTAAACCTATCCTTTGTCTTTAGAAGGATCAATTACCTTAATCCTTGAAGAAGAATGAAGATAAATTTTCCCATAAAGATGGAAATTATCTTTTCCCTTGTAAAAAACCTTATGAAGAGGGATCGTCGCATCTTGCTTAGTGTTAAGGGTGCGACGATCTAGGATCATTGCAGGTTGCACCACAGTGACCTGTGACATCGTCACAATTTGCTCAGTGTTAAGGGTGCGACGATTTTCGTATGAAGGAAAAATAGGAATTTATCAAAAGTTATAGAATAGAAGCTTCGAGGGTGAGGTGGCCTCCAATCGGTTTGGATACGAGTCGCTTCCATGATCTCATGGGATCATCCTAACCTCCTCACCCTATCATTTTCATCTTATAAAAGGACAAGAGTTCTCATGGAAAAAGTTAGTTGGAATGTTCTTGAGTTTTGTAGCTTGGATTTTTTGGAGCTTGTATGTTGGCTTTGAGATTTGCTTTGTCAAGATAGATTGTTGATCTCAGAATCTATGGAGCATAAGTGTGTGGGAAGAAAGGAATTGTTGGAAGGGACCTTACAACNGGGATCATCCTAACCTCCTCACCCTATCATTTTCATCTTATAAAAGGACAAGAGTTCTCATGGAAAAAGTTAGTTGGAAAGTTCTTGAGTTTTGTAGCTTGGATTTTTTGGAGCTTGTATGTTGGCTTTGAGATTTGCTTTGTCAAGATAGATTGTTGATCTCAGAATCTATGGAGCATAAGTGTGTGGGAAGAAAGGAATTGTTGGAAGGGACCTTACAACATCAAAGCATTGGTTGTATTATCCTTTTCATATATTTAATACAATGATATATTTATTTCCCATAAAATTGGTTTTATTTTATTGTATGACTCATTGATCACATAGATAGGTTTTGTTGAGTGTACGTTGTTTCTTTCACTTCGTTGGATTGTGTATTTTTACAAGTTCAACATCCCATAATCCTTGGAACAAAGCACAAATGACACTACCGAGGAAAAATGACGTTTAAAAGGTATGTCATTTATCTCTTGTTAGTTAGTATGCTTGATAACTAAAACTTAGGGAAAGTTTTATATTCTATCTGGTTTTGCTCTAGTTTCGGGGTGAAACTAGGGATATATGTTTGTGTCTGCACTTACTGATTTGTCTGACAACAAAATTGGCAAATCAACTGGGAATCTATTTGTTTTCCTAGTAATCTTTCTTTCTTACTTTGATTTCCTAGGTTCTATTTTCTGAGTCACTGGGAGATCTAGATTGACTCTCTGACTGTTTAATTTTATTGGAAAACCTTCATGCTTTTTATTTTTTCCTTTTTTCCTTTGATCGTCGCACCCTGCTTTGAGAGACAGTGCGACGATATAGGATCGATGCACCCTTCCTTTAGAAACAGTGCAACATCGTCGCATTGTACTTTTCTCTAGCCCACGACGATCTAGGATCGTCGCACTGTAATAGTTGGTAGCCTGCAACAATTTTGTGAAAATTTTTAGTTTTCGATGGCTTTCCTTGCCCAGATCTGTGATAAGTGTTTGGGGTGATTACAATATTCTTGACAACTTTGAATATGTTTTCAGCCATCTTTTCTTTGTTTTAGCTTGTTTGTTTTTGAAATATCTGATCTCTTGCTTTGAGTGTCTTTCAGTTACAAAGCATTGTTTTTCTTTAGAATTATTTTGTAGAAGAATTTATTTTTCTTTTATTGAATAGTTCGTGTTAAAAGAGAAAATTAATTTGGGTTGTTTTGTTTTTAGAGTAATTTGTTATTACTTTTAGCTATCTTTGAAACAAAAAATTTTAATTTCTTGCTTTGCATTAGATTGGGGGCATCTTTGCATTTGAAGTAGTAAAATTGCATGGTTTTTGGCATTTTTGGTCTTGATTTCTTAAAGATGCCCCCAATCTAATGCAAAGCAAGAAATCAATTTTTTTGTTTCAAAGATAGCTAAAAGTAATAACAAATTACTCTAAAAACAAAGCAACCCAAATCAGTTTGTTTGATTTGTCCGATAACATGATCTCATCCCTTTATATTTGTATAATCGAAGTACCACTGATCCAAAGTGGCCAAAATGAATAAGGAGTGCTCTTGGAGGTAGGTATATACAATTTCCCTTGATCTTTAGCTAGAAACGCATTCGAGGAGACAAAATCCCATGTTTCTTGGAGCTTGGTGCCCTTGACTCCTATAGTTCAACCTGGTTGGTGGAATACATGTCTTTTGACAAAAACATTAGTGCAAAAAGGTATATTATACATAAAAATCCACCTCAATCATATATTCATTAAGCAACATACAAAATACCCATGGCTGACTATTAAATATGGTAAAAAACAAAAATTAAGTCATTTTATGGTGAAAAAATGTGCCAAAGGTGAGTCTTTAGAATGGAAAATAATGAGGCTCATCACAAATCATATTGGTATCAGAGTAGTTTTCCATGGGTTTTGTGGGAAGTTGTAGAATTCAATAATTGACTTAAGAATAAAGTCACAAAACCCTAGCTCTGGTGGATGATTCCAATCATAACATCCCTTGTGATGTAACATAAGAGAGATTTTCAAGGCCAAAAGAACAAATTGTTGATATCTCTTGCAACATGGTTGTCCTCATGGCAGTTCTAGTGAACAAATTCAAACCTTCTAGGGTTGGTGGATCTAACTCAAAAGTTGGATTAAATGAGAAAATGAGAGATAGTGAAAACCCATAAAATGAATTGAAAAAAGAGCTCGAGAAAGAGAAACCAAGTTCTATTGCCATCACTCCTTGGTGGAAGTGAAAGTGGACATCAAGTCTTATCAAGGATGAGATTTATGCTACTAAGTTGAATCATTGGTTGCAATAGTTAGAAGTATATTTCAATGTCCCTAATATAGACGAAGAGAAGAAAAGTTTATTTTTCTAGCTAAAACTAAAGGGCCATGCAATAACCTAATGGGAAAGTTGATGGGTATGTGTTATATTCTTTGTACGAGTAGTAGTTTCTATGTTGCGTTGAGCACGTAAGGGGGTTTGAGGGGGGGTGCAGGGAAATAAATCCCCCTGCGTGAGGGTTCGGGGGAAATGCCCCCAATATTTTTTTTTCCTCGGGAAATGTGTCACATTTTTGCCTCGTTTTTCATGTTGCCTCGATTTTCGTGTCCATTTTTGGATGGTTTTTTGACACATGGTTTTTTGCTGATGGTTTTCTATTTCTGGTTAAGGAATTAAGGTTGTTGACTAATCCAAGTCATTGGGTTAGGATTTTGGATGTCGATGGATCCTATATGTATATTGTATTGAAAACAATGTATCACTATGAATGAATATAGAATATGTTGGTTTTCGCAGTTTGGGTTTCCAAGGGAAAAATCTCTGTGTAATGTTTGTAGTTTCCATTGTATCTTTTTTTTCCTTTTACTGAAAATCTGTTCGCAGTAAATATTGTACAAGGTTAAAATCTACATTTGGTATCAAAGCTTTGTTGGATTTAGGGGGACACCTTTGTGGTCAATCGTTTGCCTTAGGACTGTGATAAGCCTTGTTACAGTGGGAGATCTATGGTATTGATTTTTCAGGTGAAAATAAATGGTGAGAAACTGGAAAATGGAGATCGAGAAGTTTAATGGGAATAGTTTTGAGTTGTGGAAGCTCAAGATGGAAGATCTGTTGGTGGACAGAGATCAGTGGATTGCAGTAGATCTAGGTACTACACCTACAAGAAACTCAACAGATGACTAGAAAAAAATGGATCGGAAGGCGAAGAGCACAATCCAACTGTCTCTCAGATTCAGTATTACTGAGTGTGTCGGAGGAATCTACAACCAAGGATTTATGGGATAAGTTGGGGAAGTTGTATCAGTCTAAGTCCCTAGTAAATAAACTATTCCTGAGAAAGAAGTTATATAGCTTGAGGATGAGAGATGGAGACTCCTTGGTAGAGCATTTGAATGCCTTAAATATTGTGGTAAGTCAGTTAGTATCTATTGAGATTAAAATTTCAGATGAAGATAAGTGTATCAGTTTACTATGTTCTTTACCAGACTCGTGGGATAGTCTGGTTGTGGCCATAGGTAGTAATACAACTGCCTTGAATTTTGATGAAGTGGTCTCATCCTTGTTATTGGAGGAGATGAGACGAAATAATATGGAAGGTCGAAGCACATACGCATTATTTGCAAGATGATGCTCCCAGGAAAGAAATAGATCTAAGTTCTCAAGTGGGAGATCTAAGTTTAAGGGTAGATATAAATATTTTGGAAAGTTTGTAAAGGTATGTTGGAGATGAGGAAAAGAAGGGAACTACAAGAAGCAGCGTAGATCCAAAGTTGAGAAAAAGAAGGGATCTGAAGAATCTCCTTCTACAAAATAAAACACCTCCAAGGAAGAAGGAGGGGATGTGTACTTGGCTTCTCCAAGAACACATGCAAATCATGATGCATGGTTGGTTGAATCAGGTGCATCCTTTCATATGAATCCCCACAGGGAGTGGTTCTGTGAATATGAAAGGTATAATGGAGGTAATTTTTTCCTAAGTGATGAATCGACAACCAAAATCATAGGTTGAGGAAAAGTCAAGTTGAGACTCATATATGGAAGGATCAGAACACTAACTGGTGTTCTGCACATCCCAGGATTGACCAAAAAATTGATTTATGTAATCAAAATGGACGATGCAGGTGTAAAAACAATATTTGAAAAGGAAACCTACATGATGGTTCGAGGAGAAATGATGTTGTTGAAAGGAGTTTGATTTGGAACTCTGTATAAGCTGCAAGGAAGCACTATTAGTGATGGGTGTAATAATTCCATTGTTTCTGATATTGGAGTTGAAGAAGAAAGAACTCCTACAATATTTGGACAAAAGTTTATGTTGTGGCATCAAAGACTGGGGCATATCGGAGAGAAGGGTCTTCGACTACTATACGATAAAGGTATGGTTGAATTTAAGTCTAACTGCTCTTTGGATTTTGATTTCTGGGAACATTGTGTATATGGGAAGCAGAATCGGGTAAGATTCCCCTCTGGTGCAATGAGAGAAGAAGGAATATTACAGCTAGTTCACAGTGATGATTTTGGACCTGTGTCGGTCCCATCATTGGGAAAATCTGTGTACTATGTCTCATTTATAGATGACTTCTCGAGGAATACTTGGACATATTTCCTCAGGAATATGTCTGAAGTCTTTGACAATTTTAAAGAGTTTAAGTCTCTTTTTGAGAATCAAACAGAGAAAATAATTAAGGTGTTGAGGACAGATAATGGCAGAGAGTTCTGCGGGAATGAATTTGAAGAATTATGTAAGAAGTGTGGTATAGCAAGGCAGAATACTACTCCATATACATCTTAGTAGAATGGAGTTGCAAAGTGGATGAACAAGACACTCATGGAAAAATCAAGGTGCATGCTCAGTGGTGTCGAGTCAGGAAAGAAATTCTAGGCAGAGGCAGTGGGTATTGCATGTTACCTGGTCAACAAATAACCCTCATCAGCATTGGATGATAAGAATCCACAAGAGGTATGGACTGGTAAGAAACCTTCTCTCACACATCTCAAGGTATTTGGTTGTGAGGCATATGTTCATATTCGAAAGGAAAACAAAATTAAGCTAGATAAAAAGGTTGAAAAGTGTATTTTTATTAGATATAGAGATGGTCTCAAAGGTTATAAGATTTGGAACCCAGAAAATAAGAAGGTAGTGTATAGTCGAGATGTGGTATTTAGAGAAATGAAGGATGTTTTTAAACAGAAAGTCCTACCAAGTAAGGAATAACCAGAGAAAATAGAGTTTGATTTAAAGGATGATGAATCAGACTCTACAAAAGAACAAGAATCAGAAGAAGAAGATCCTCATACTCCAATATTGAGGAGATCGGTTCGATAAAGAAGGCTACCGGAAAGGTATACTCCATCGGATTTTCGTTCAAATTTTGCTTTGTCTGTTAGTGATGATGATCCTAGAACTGTCAGGGAGGTAGTGGATTCAGAGGATGGAAAGCTTTGGGAAAATGCCATGGAGGAAGAAATGGCATCCTTGGATAAGAATGATGCTTGCATCTAGTGGATTTTCCGACTGGAAGAAATCCCATTGGAAGCAAATGGGTATTCAAAAAGAAGCTGAATGCAGAAGGAAAAGTGGATAAATACAAATCTCGATTAGTAGCAAAGGGTTATTCCCAGGTTGAGGGAATTGATTTTGCTGATATTTTTTCTCCTGTTGCCAAGTTAACTTCTATAATATTTCTGTTATATGTTGTTGCTGCATTTGATTTTGAATATTTTGTCGATGGTTTTCTATTTCTGGTTAAGGAGTTAGGGTTGTTGACTAATCCAGGTCATTGGGTTAGGGTTTTGGATGCCACTAGCTCCTATATGTATATTGTATTGTAAACAATGTATCACTATGAATGAATATAGAATATGTTGGTTTTTCCAGTTTCGGTTTCCAGGGGAAAATCTCTGTGTAATGTTTCTATTTTCCATTGTATATTTTATGTCCTTTTACTGAAAATTTGTTTGCAGTAAATATTGTACAAGGTTAAAATATACAAAATCCACATGGAGACACTTAGGTTGGAGGGCGATCAATCAATAGCTAAGTTGAAGGTGTTTAAAACCCTTATCAAGTCCCAATTCTACCCTATTGCATATGTAGAGGACCAATGGATCTGTTAGCATCACTTTAGGTAGAGGAAAGAGAAAAGTGTGCAAGAGTACACCACTGAGTTCGAGAAAATGGAGATTATGCTATATATATCTTCCAAGAACCTAGACACACTCCTCAAGTATTTAATGGGTCTAAATAGCCATCTATAACATTGGATACAAGTGATGCTCTTCAAACCTAGGACCTTTGATGAGGCCTATGTGAAAGCACAATACCTAGAGAACACATACCACAAGAAAGGACAAGTAGGTGGTTCCAAAAAGAGAGATCACTAAGATACTTCCAAGGAGGGGAAGAAGTAGAAAGGAAAAAACAAGAAAATGAAAGCTACTACACATCAATGAAAATATCCAAACAACCACCAAAACCATTGTAATATCAATGATCACATGGAAAGATAATTGTTGGAGGCTACATCCAGAGTTGAATCCAAAGAATCATAAGAAGGATGACAATAAGAAGAACATGCTAGGAACGGATTCAAGAAACCTAGTGAATCTAAGTATCCTTCATCACAAAGAAGAGAGGAGATGACAAAAATCTACCATACTAGGATCCATGTCAAAAAGACCAAGGTGGATGTTTTATTCGGTTTTGGTTCTATTGACAGGCGAAAATGATCATCCGTCAATTGGAAGAACGAGTCTCGTCCGGGGTTGTCTAAATAACCCAAGCCGTTTGGTGTAACTCGTTCTAACGAGTTTAATGGCTCTGTTAGCTAATCTAAGAATCCTAAAAGAAACGAATAAAAGAGACAAATAACTAACTAATTACTAAACACACTATATATATGTACATATGTTCAAATGTAACTATAGTAGTTGTATTTAAGCAGAAGATATACAAGTCTCGTTTATTTACATGATTTACAAGATGCAAGTTTTAATCGAAACTTACGAAAATCAATGTGAAAAATGATTTCTTCTAGGAAGCAGATAAAGAAAGCACATAAAAATATTTATTGTTTTTCTTTTATAAATTTAAAGAATCTTGCAAAAAAGTTAATGAAACATGAAAATGTGGATAGTCAAAGCTGAACCATATATTCTAATTTCAATGATATGTAAATGACAGAAAAATACAAAGAAGCTATCTTGTAAGTGAATTATTGAGGTGTATCCAAGCATCTGCATGAGTAGTGAACATCCAACTACCATGTCCAAGAGAGAAATCTGCAATGAACCTTATGACTGTTCTAAATAAATTCAGAACATGTATTGGTAGCTTAGGTTTTAATGACAGAAAATGAAACACAAACATAAACCTGTGATCTCATAATTATATACGATTACAACAAGATAAATCTGGAAGCAATCTATGCATTTTATCATTCAATTTAAAACTCAAAGATAAATCTCATTATTTAAATCGAAGATATAATCACAACATTTGTATTTTGATGAAGCAAATGATGGATGGTATTTATAATATAAACCTCTTACACATCACAGATCATTTAATCTAAAGATATCAGACCTGCACATGTAACATGATTAAAAAAACATAAATAACAATATTATAAACAAAAGGCTAAAGGAAAAATTCATATATGCCGTTCTATTAAGTTTTTGGAATCACTTGTCCATTTTGTAGCCCTGAAAGAAATTTTGTGGATAATAGACTTTAAAGATTGGAAAAATTAATACATAAATGATAATAATTAACCATGTATTGATAAAAAAAAACTAAAGCTATTTAAATCAATGCATAATCAATTATTCAAAGAATATGAATATATTATAATGAAAATAAAACCATTTTACTTACAGGACAAAAGCCATTAAGCAACCTAGAATTCCATATTCTTCTTTGAAAATATTCGTCCATTCTCTCGAAGATTCCAGCCATCCATTACTCCATTCGAAAAGAAATAAAAAGTTTACAAAAGCAATAATATACAAAAGAGAAAGGATTAAAATCCTCCTCTCTAATTCATGGATCTCCATGGCTCTGATCTTTCTCATATATTTATAAAATGAATGAACAGTCTGGGCGTCACTATTAATTTTCGCCACTTGAAATTTGCCTCTAAAAGAGACCCAAATATCTCTCAAATCGTGCATTTTTTTGGGAAAATCTCGTGGAGGAAGGTAAATGGGTCCATTTTGGTTCTGGGTTTTCAACTGTTTCTCCAAATTCCTCACGGTTTGGCTGCAATCAGTCCTGCAAAATCGTGTGTCTGATCTTGACGCCTTTCCAAATTTTATCTGTTGTTACTCATAAAATTATTTGTAGCAATCCAATATTATTTTTGGATCAATCATATTGAACGTATTTGGATAATAAAATCAAGCCATGATCATATCCATATCAATTATTTGATAATAGAAACCTGTGAAACAAAAAGAAACCTAAATTAATAACCTAAAATTTGAGAATAAAACAAAATCTAGAAAAATAAAAAAATGAGTTTAAACTAACTATAACTTATAAACAAACGTTATTTATAATTTTTTTTCAAATATGATCTAGAAGCTTCAAGTTAATGGAGAAAAAATATTAATTTTAGTTTTTTACAAAATCAAACAAATGATAGATAATTCTTTTATTATTATTATTTTGAAATGAGATGCAAAATGAAAAAATAATTTAATTAATTAATATCACCAAATGATTTCATGAAAATGAGAAACCAACCAAGATATTATTTGATGAAGTATTGAACACATTATTCAAAATAGTCAAACTTGCTAATGAGAAAAAGAATGAACACATAATCATAATTTAAACGAAAGTAAACATTTGATAAAAATTAACGTTTTTGTTTAAATTGAGATTTTTATGCTTGTTTCTAACTTTTGGCATATACTCTTATAATAAATGTCTCATACTAAAGTGAATGTCTTAAGTTTGTCTCAAAGCAAGCCAAGGAATGGAACTATTTGAAAAGGTTGATTCTGTAGCTCATTATAATTATCAAGATTCTAATAGGGGCCCTTTAAATTTTGTAAAAATATAAGGGGAGTTGTTGGGGCCCAACAGGTTCATAGACTAACCTCATAGCAGATGATCTAGTTAGCAAGCTTGGATTAAATAAGGATGGGTAAATAAGGATATAGATCTCAAAGTCACTAAATAGTGTAAGATCAAATTTGCTAGAAGTGCAGATTTTATTAAGGAAGTGGAGTTAGATGTAGTACCCTTTGATGAGTGTGGTGTAGTATTTGGAAGTGCCTACACATATATGATGGTTTTGGTCTTCATGAGGAGAGAAAACTAGTACTTCCTGATCAAGGATACAATGGGATGGTTAAATAAGGATGTAGATCTCAAGGTCACTAAATAGTGTAAGATCAAATTTGTTAGAAGTGCAGATTTTATTAAGGAAGTGGAGTTAGATGTAGTACCCTTTGATGAGTGTGGTGTAGTGTTTGGAAGCGCTTACACGTATATGAGGGTTTTGATCTTCATGAGGAGAGAAAACTAGTACTGCCTGATCAAGGATGCACAAACTTTCATCATCAATGCACACAAAGGTAAATTGAAGATCTCTTTGGTAAGTGCTAACCAAGAAAAAAGGTTGATTAGTTCTAGTATAAAATTTGTATTTGTTCCTTAATAAAGAATTAGCCAAGAGAAGAATCAGTATGAGTAAAGGAATCCTTAGAGGGATGTACCAAAGAGAAAAAACAACAATTCAATGAGTTTTTGTAGGTGTATAAAGAAATGTTCTAGGAAGCTAAAGGGTTACCACCTAAGAGGGAAGTGGAGAATGAGATATAGTTGTTTTTTGACTCCCCATTACCAAATATTGGGCAATATAGACAATTCATTCTAGAAGTAAACAAAGTGAAGAAACAATTGCATCAACTGCTAGAGTAGGGAGTAATTTGGCTAATAAAATCACCTTGTGGGTCACCTATCATTGTAGTTGTTAAGGTCCTAACCCGCACATAGGTAGATCAATATATTCGGATGTAATAAAAGTAAATATTAATAATACCTTTCAATAAAATAGAATAAGGCGGATGTAAGAAGACCTAATAGAAGCTTCTGCTTCTAGAAGGATCTTCCTCTAGATGCTTCTTCTTAGTATA
>JASDQU010102057.1:238859-249176 GCA_032191745.1 Picea mariana
TTCCCTTCCAATCATTAAGTCAATCATTAAGGTGAATAAATGACCATCTCCAAAACTTTCTTTGATGACTATCATTTTCCTTTTCAATCATTAAGTCAATCATTAAAGTGAATAAAAGACCATCTCCAAAAACAACTTTCTTTGATGACTATCATTTTCCTTTTCAATCATTAAGGTGAATAAATGACCATCTCCAAAACAACTTTTTTTTTATGACTATCATTTTCTAATTGACCATATCCAAAACTTGATGACTATCGTTTTTTTTCTTTCAATCATTAAGTCAATCATTAAGGTGAATAAATGACCATCTCCAAAACTTCTTTGATGACTATCATTTTCCTTTTCAATCATACTTTCCAATAATTGACCATCTCCAACCATCTCTAAAAACTTAATCATTAAGTCAATCATTAAGGTGAATAAATGACCATCTCCAAAACTTTTTTTGATGACTATCATTTTCCTTTTCAATCATTAAGGTGAATAAAAGACCATCTCCAAAAACAACTTTCTTTGATGACTATCATTTTCCTTTTCAATCATTAAGGTGAATAAATGACCATCTCCAAAAACAATTTTTTTTGATGACTATCATTTTCTAATTGACCATATCCAAAACTTGATGACTATCGTTTTTTTCCTTTCAATCATTAAGTCGATCATTAAGGTGAATAAATGACCATCTCCAAAACTTTCTTTGATGACTATCATTTTCCTTTTCAATCATACTTTCCAATAATTGACCATCTCCAAAAACTTGATGACTATCATTTTCCTTTTCAATTATACTTTCCAATAATTGACCATCTCCAAAACTTGATAAATTGACACCAAAACTCTATGACTATCATTTTCCTTTTCAATCATACTTGGCAAAACTCGATGACTATCATTTTTCTTTTCAATCATACTTGGCAATAAATGACCATCTCCAAAACTTTCTTTGGTTGCTAAACTTAAAAAGCATATCATTTTTCTTTTCAATCATACTTGGCAATAAATGACCATCTCCAAAACTTTCTTTGATTGCTAAACTTAAAGACAATATGGTGAAAGCATGTATAAATTCTCTAATAATGCCCCCCCTCCCCTCCCCTCCTCTATAGAGGGTGGGAGGGAGCGGGCATTATTAGAGAATATAAATTCTCTAATAATGCCCCCCGAGCAAAAATAATTTTGACTTAAATTCACCTAATAACAAAAATATGAAATATGAGGTGGATTAATAACATTGCGCATTGTTTAAGATTCATGTATAACCTCATAGATGTACAAAGTAGCATTTGCATGGACTAGTTATCTCGTTGTTATCCCTTTTGTTGTTGTTGTTCTCATTCATTTCTTAGCGTTGCTATGTAGCTATAATTATTTATTACAAAACCTAATTTTCATTAAGTTTTCCTATGTGTTTTGATAACATAATAGTTCAATGGTTTAACAATTATGCTTATCTCAATTGTAGATTAAGACATCCAACAAGCATCAAGCATGGAGCAAAATTAAATGTTGACTTTGCTCCAAACCCATTGGAATCCCCAAATCTGCAATCTACATAAGGAAGCCCTCGTTTAGCACAACCCATGAAAGCACATCTTGGTTGTTTTTGGTAATCGTAAGTGCATTTGATAAGGTTTTGAGTATATTTTTGGTTACAATTGACCTCAAAGTGCCTCTACTAAGCACTGACTACCACTCCATGGAAGCTACGTTGGGAAGATTCCAAAATATACTTGGAAGTTACAATAGCCATCGATAGTGCCTTGTCAAGTAATGACCTAGTTCTTTCAAAAAATTCCTCCGCTGGAAATCACTGAATTGATTAGCCCATTAGATAATATTTTATCAAATGGACCAATTCCGTAGGATCAAATGGAAAATTCTAGAATCAATGAAAACTTTGAATAAATTAATAAATAAACAATTTAATGAAAAATTTGAATAAATTAATAAATAAAGAATTTAATGGAAATTTTGAATAGATTAATAAATTTACAAACTCAATTTAATGAAAATTTTGAATAAATTAATAATAATGAAAATTTTGAATAAATTAATAATAGACAAACTCTATTTCATTGTGGAAAAGTTTGAAAGACTAAATTAATAAATAGACAAACTCTATGAGTTGTTTTTGCTTGTCAATTTGGATCAAATATATGATCTTTTTCTTGGATCATATATGAGGTTTTGGAAAAAATTTGAACGACATTTCATAAGAAATTTTGGGAAAATTTTTCAACAACGACATCTCACATAGAGAGATTTTGTGAAAATCTTCTGAAATTCCTTTTTCAGAAATCTTGAAAGTTTGAGAAAATCTTCAGAAACTCCTTTTTTCAGGATTCTTTGAAACCTTTAGAAAATCTTAAAAACCCTTTATTTTTTTCCAGAAATCTAATAAAAATTTGTCAAAAGTTATGAAAGTTTGAGAAAATCTTCAGAAACTCTTTTTTCAGAACAGAAATCTAATAAGAATTTGTCAAAAGTTATGAAATTTTAAGAAAATATTCTGAAATTCTTTTTTCAGAAATCTTGAAAGTTTGAGAAAATCTTCAAAAACTCTTTTTTCAGAAATCTTGAAATTTTGAGAAAATCTTCAGAAACCCCTTTTTCTTAAGAATTTGTCAGAAGTTATTTAGAAACTCTTTTTTCAGAAATCTTGAAATTTTGAGAAAATCTTCAGAAACTCTTTTTTCTTTTTCCAGAAATTTAATAAGAATTTGTCAAGTTTCTTAGTTACAAAAAAAACTTATAAAGTCAATACAAAAGGGTAAACTCACTTACATATGAATTTTGGAAAAAGGGAAAGTTATAAAGTTTATCAGAAATCTTGAAATTTTGAGAAAATCTTCAGAAACCCCTTTTTCTTAAGAATTTGTCAAAAGTTCTTTAGAAACTCTTTTTTAGAAATCTTGAAATTTTGAAAAAATCTTCAGAAACTCCTTTTTCTTTTTTCAGAAATCTAATAAGAATTTGTCAAAGTTCTTTAGTTACAAAAAAGTTATAAAGTCAATACAGAAACCCCTTTTTCTTAAGAATTTGTCAAAAGTTATTTAGAAACTCTTTTTTCAGAAATCTTGAAATTTTGAGAAAATCTTCAGAAACTCCTTTTTTTCTGAAATCTAATAAGAAGTTGTCAAAGTTATTTAGTTACAAAAAAGTTATAAAGTCAATACAAAAGGGAAAACCCACTTACATATGAATTTTGGAAAAACATTTCAACTAGATCCCACATGATTTTTGAAAAATAATGATATGAATTTTGAGAAAAAATTTCAATCAGATCTCATAGGAATTTTGAGAAAAAATTCTGAATTTTATTTTTCTAAAATGCCATAAGAATATGTCAAAAGTTATATTGCTGAAGCCATTGCGAATCCCTTGGAGGATGTAAGTCTTTTAATAAAAGGATTTTTTTAATTTATTTTCTAAAATTTTGTAAAAAGCAAGCTAGATTGCTTAAGAGAGGAACTTTTTATTGAAAATGTAAGTTTTTTAATAACAAGAATTTTTGGAAAAGACGACGCAAATATGGCAAAGTGTTCTAAAATTTTGTCAAAAGTACGTTATATTGCTGAAGAAAACATTGCCCATTTCCTTTTTAATAGCAATTTTCTTTTTAAGAAATGACGACCCAAATGAGAATGGATCAAAGTAGAACTTTGTCTTTCAACATTTAATTTGTCCTCCTTTTTGGAGATGGAAAAAAAAAATGCACAACGACAATATAAAGAAAAAATAACTACGGCATAAAAAAAATTAGCAGAAGTCCATCCATCTACAATAACCTAAACAATGAAATTCGCAGACTTTTCACACATAAATGAAACTCGTAGATATTTTTAATAAGTTACAATTTAATAAATAGCACAAATCCATCCATCTAGGATGACCTTAAATGAAAATCGCAGATTTTTCATACAGAAATGAAACTCGCAGATTGTTTATAAGTCTACATTTAAGATACAAATTAATTTATAACGAGATTTTGAAGGTCAGAAACACTGTCACAGAAGCCCTGTCTTTCATACAGTACGATTTATTTTGGGCTTGCACGCAACCGAAATTGAGAATCGAGCATCCCCCAGCTTAGAGTCCCCTCAAAACCAAGGAGTGTCCATAGATTCTACCCATGTAGAAAAAAAACGTCCTGTCTGCAACAGATGATACACTTGTTTATCCATTTCTAAAATTGCATGCAGAAAGTAAACAAAAGTTTGGATCATAAATTAAACTGTAAAACCAACTCCAGCTCATAGAATTTAAAGCTAATAAGCCATACCATGCCCCATATAATGCATCATTCAGATTTGTATACAATGTAAATCATTTAGATTTCTTCTGCGCCTTCTCCTTCGTCTGAGGTTGGACTCCGGCTACTTTTCCGTTACATTCGTCTCTTTCCTTAAAGTATCTCTCGAAAGCACGCGGTAGGAATCTCGGAATGAGGAAACAGAAGAGATTAATAGTAAAATAAATAAGATTTGCAGAAGCAAGACCTCGTCCAAACCAGATCCATATCTTCTCCTACACACAAAACAAGTGATAATTCAACTACCATCACAGCTAAAAATTAGGTATTCGATCGTCCAAACCAGATTCATATCTTCTCCTACACACAAAACAAGTGATAATTCAACTACCATCACAGCTAAAAAAATTAGGTATTCGATCACCATGATAGCTAAGAGTAAGGTTCTTGCACTGGCTCTCATAGTCATAGTAGCTAGAGCTAAAAATAAGATATTTGCAATGGCTCTCATAGCCATAGTAGCTAGAGTTAAAAATAAGGTATTTGCAGTGATGGTCATAGCCATTTTAACTTCAAAGTACTTCTTAGAAGTGGATATGAATTCTTAACCAAAAGATAAAAAACCAGAAGTCTCTGCGATTATTCTTAGTTTTGTAAAAATCCTACATAATTAGAACATAATTTGCAATATTAGATAGATAACGGACACCTTAAAGGATAATTTGCAGTATAGGATAGATTTATCACCTAGATAACAAGCACAAGGATATGGACTCCTAACCAAAAAAACCCGGAGGTACCTATTATCATTAGCAATCACAATTACAACATGACATAAACTAAACTGTGTAAATACAATTACACCATGACATAAACTAAACTAAACTGTGTAGATCCAACTTAAGTTTAAATTTATTAAAAGTCTGTAAACTTTTTAAGTTTGTTTTTGACCATTTTCAGCGATTTTTGTTTTAAGTTTGTTTTTGACCATTTCCAACAACTATCATCCAACTAGGTGATACAATTGTTGGTGGAATCACAATTTTTCATTACTTAAATTGTATTTTTGAAAGTATAAATGAATTCAGCACCTTGAAAAATCTTTGAAACACTCATATTATATAAATTTAACAACTTAAATATGCAATTTCAACAATTTTTTATACAAAAGATTTAAAGGATGTACCTAGTCTCTATCGATGTAATAACAATCACTGATCTCAAGACAGCCCACAAAGGAGGACACCAAAATTGCTGGAAATGCTAACACTATAATGAAAAGGGGTGTTATCACATCAACCCAGAAGTACTCATTAACTTGTGAATGAACAAGGATAAATATGTCGAATTCACACCAATGGCATTCACACCAATAAAGAAAGGGTTATCATAGCCAGTAAGGGTTGGATTCCTAAAAAAAAATGGCCACCCTGACAGTTTCCTCGATAAAGTGGCCACCTAACAGTGAAATGGTTAGATTCCTCGATAAAGTGGCCACCCTGACAGTGAAATGGGACCAACTCCTTATAAAATGTATTGGCCGCCCTGACCGTGAAATGGGACCCTGTGAACACACCCCAACAAACAAGCGGTGTGAATGCGGCCGTACCTCCTTCGTTCCTTTGGGGTTGGGGGATGAAGGGCTTACTAGCCTTCGCTTGAGGAGAAATCCAGTTAATTATGCCTCTAGAAATTAGGTTTGGATATCAAGTACTAAGGTTTGTCTCTCTGACAACGACGGAGATCGGCTTTGCGTTGAATGCCCCGTGAACCTTCTTGCTCAAATCGCGGTAAAGGGATGGAATTTCAAAACGAAGTTTTCCGCAGATGCCATAGTGGTAAGCTTAATAAGTGTGGAAATCATAATTTTTCGAAACAGAGAATTTTTTTGTAAAGTTATACTGGTAAACTTAATAAGTGTGGAAATCGGATTTTTTTCGAAACATAGAATTTTTTGTAAAGTTATAGTTTCACCTATGAGTTATGGAATTTTTTTACCCATGGCCGCGAATTTCAATCTAAAAATGAATTTCAAATAATGAAATGAGAAGATAAGAGTAAAACTTTGGCTATCCTGAAAAAGATGAATGGCCATTATTTGAAGTTATGAATTCCAATTTAAAAAAATGAAAGGAGAAGAGTAAAACTTTGCCTCTCTAGAAAAAAAAAATGCCTTACCATAGGGGCTGAATCTCCCGGAAAACAATACTTACCTTAGAGGTTGCGTTACTTATTCATAGTGGAAACTTTGAGTAACCCAAAAAAGGCCACCCTCCTCTGGTCTTTTGGAATGTTTGGCTGATGCGCTAGTTGGGGTGGGGTTCTTATTCATAGTGGAAACTTTGAGTAACCAATAAAAGCCATCCTCCTCTGGTCTTTTGGAATGTTTGGCTGATTCTCCTCTGGTCTTTTGGAATGTTTGGCTGATTATTTCAGATGCCCTAACTGGGGTTTTTGTTTTTCAGTATGGTGGCCAGACCGGATTGCCGTGTCCACGGCTGAAGGATCTGCTGAATGGTACACGGCTGAAGGATTTGTTGCGGCAGACGGGTAATGACGGAGTAGGTTAACTCGGGAGCAAACAGACCCCTGACTCCCTTTAAACAGACTCTCTTTTTAAAGAGACCCTTTTTTTTTCTTTTCAGGCTAAAAAAAAATGGACCTTTTCAGGCAAAAAAAAAAAATGTGTCAAAATCCAGCTATATTTTCAGGGGTAGTCTGAGTTTTGCCTGGATCACCTTACGACAGTGTTTTGCTCCATTTTAAACCAACCCAGATGCTCAGAAAATTTAAGAGTTCTAGATTGATCAAAAATTTAAAATAAGGCTGCCGGAGGACCTGCCATAAAGGTAATTCGGGAGGAAAGATTGCTCCTGATGGAATCAGAAGTTAGCCCACTCCATTTATGCCGTAAGACCTGCCATCCATTTATGCCCACTCCACAGAAAGTTAGCTCTGGAGGAAAGATTGCTCTGGATTCCATTCCGAGTTAGCCCACTCCATTTATGTGGTAGGACCTGCCATCCATTTATGCCCACTCCATTTATGGAGGAGGACCTACCAGTAAGGTAACTCAGGAGGGAGGAGGACCTACCAGTAAGGTAACTCAGGAGGGAGGAGGACCTACCAGTAAGGTAGGTCAGGAGGGAAGATTGCTGGACATCCCCAGTTAGGAAGATTGGTGGACTTCCCCAGTTAGGAAGATTGGTGGGCAGAAAATATAAACAAAGCAAGATGGGTAATTTATGACTGCCAAAAAAATGTAAACCAAAGCAATTGTGAGAAAATTGTTAAAAAATTGTGAAAAAATGTAAACTAAAAAATTGTTTGAAAAATTGTTAGAAAATTGTGAGAAAATGTAGACTAAAGCAATTGCTATGACTACCCAGAAAATATAGACCAAAGCAATTGTGAGAAAATTGTTAGAAAATTGTGAGAAAATGTAAATCAAAGCGATTGTGAAAAAAATTGTGAGAAGATGTGGACTAAAGCAATTGTTATGACTACCCAGAAAATATAGACCAAAGCAATTGTCAATTGTTATGCCTACCCAGAATTGTTATGCCTACCCAGAAAATATAGACCAAAATATAGACCAAAGCAATTGTGGAGCTGCAATTGTCAATTGTTATGCCTACCCAGAATTGTTATGCCTACCCAGAAAATATAGACCAAAATATAGACCAAAGCAATTGTGGAGCTTGAAAGGCGATCAATATGCACCATGCTGCAGAGTCTTTAAGCAGCAGAAAATATAGACCAAAGCAATTGTGGAGCTTGAAAGGCAATCAATATGCAGCAAACCATGCTGCAGAGTCTTTGAGCGGCAGCAGAGTGCAGCAGGGTCTTTAAGACTGCGGCAGGTGGTATATACACCATCGGATATATACCAAGACAATCCAATGGTATATATATATCAGTCGTGGCGATCAATATACAGCAGGCGATATATCCAAGACAATAATATATATATTACCAAGACAATATGCGATATATCCAAGACAATAATATATATATTACCAAGACAATATTATGATATATATATCAGCAGCTGCAGTCTTAACGACTCTACAGCCTGACTGCAGCAGGCTGCATATTGATTAAAAGACTCTACAGCCTGACTGCAGCAGGCTGCATATTCGTTGCCGAGCTTGAACTCTCCAAACAACATACTGAATAGTACTGGCCCCAAGTGGCAAGTGGCAGCGGGGTAGTGCTGTCGGGTACTGGCCCCAAGTGGAAGCCGCCGGGTAATTTATGACTAACCCATATGATATAGACCAAAGCACAATGCAAGTGGAAGCCGCCGGTTAATTTATGACTAACCCATATAATATAGACCAAAGCACAAAGCAAGCAATTGTGGAGATTTAATCTCTGTCCGGGTTAAGAAAAAAAAATTCTAGAGTAGGGCTGGGTGTGGAGTGTGCTTTATAAAGGATAAGGGCAAGGGTGTGAGTGTACTTTCACAGATAGTTTCGTAGTTAAGATTCTGAGTGTACTTTCAGAGATAGTTTCGTAGTTAAGATTGATCTTTGTTCTTTGGTTAGAGATAGTTTCGTAGTTAAGATTGATCTTTGTTCTTTGGTTAAGTGTTTAAACTTTAAATCCAATTTTAGTTCCGTGGTTAAGATTGATCTCTGTTCTATGGTTATGGTTAAGATTAAGATTGTTCTATGGTTAAGATTAAATCCTTTTTTCTTTATTTAATCTTAGATTTAAATTGATCTACGTTAGGTTTAAATCCATTTTTCTTAGGTTTAAATCCATTTTTCTTTATTTAATCAACTCAGCAGTCTAATATGCCGAAACAGAGCCAAATCAGAGTACGGCTCCCTCAGAAAAAGAGGACCCTACTCCCCAAGAGTTACCTGAAAGCGCGGATTCTCGGGCATCTTAGTCTTGACAAACATTGCGTGGGTCCAGTCAATTAGAAGGAAAACGCGCCGAACGGTGTACAGAAGCGGCACAAGAACCCGAACCGGCGGCGAAAATATGGACAGACCCATGATGAGATTCTCACTCAGAATTTGAAAAGAAAGCAGGAACAGATGAGGAGTTGCAGACCGCACGGCTTCTTGGTCTCCTCTGGCAAACCCTCCAAGAACGTAGGAGAGAGGCAGGAACAGGCCCACCGTTGTGCCCACGACAACATAAAACTGAAACATCCTGCTTCCATGGAAAACCTCTGTTGCGTTCCCGGCCTTCCTGTAGCTTGGGAACGCCCACCGAGACAACGCAAGCAAATATAACGAGACAAATAACGGAGATACCAGGTCTACCAGAGGTACCAAACCACTGGCCGAAAATACCAGAATGAATGCAACCAGCTGAAGTTCGATTACTCTCAGAGAACCCATCACACCGCCCATCAAACCTTGCCCTCTCACATCTTTCTCGCCTTCGTTCATCCCGCTTCCCAGGCGAGGCGCCACAGCTAGCGATAAGCCCGACATATTCACAGACTACAAGACTTCTGCAAATCTCAATCGCTAGTCGTGCACAATCAAACACCTAATGTACTGAAATAAAAACCAAAATCTACGAATTGCTCAAAGCCAACAGCTACAATTTGCTCTTGGATTTATAAAACTGATGAAAATATATGAAACGAATCCACAATTAAAGTGAAAAAGAGATTGAAGAACGTGGTGATTGAAAATAATGGATAGCGAAAGCCACTGGCGTCTATTTATGTGGCAGCTTCACAGGAGGACAGCAACCCATAGATTGGCTCATTTGAAGGGTAAGGCATCTTAGAAGATGCGTCGTCATGACACACGTATATCGTAGCATGACACGACTCAGAAGTACAGTTCGGTGGCAGAAAAGCTTTGGAAAAATCTGACCGACAGACTTACCTTCGGTGTGGAGGGATATTTCCAGCTTCGGCTCCACAGCAAAATCCAGTTGGGTTTAATGGGTTGGGCAAAGGTGTGGTGATAGTTAAGGTGCCGTGTGTGCTGGGTATGCCATGAAATTTTAAACGGCATTCCACTTCGAATATTGGTGACACATTAAATTGAACAGCTTAGGAGAGTCAAAATAAAATTAAATATATT
>JASDQU010102058.1:60304-78773 GCA_032191745.1 Picea mariana
GGGTTTCCACGTAAAACACTGGTGTACTTTGTATGTGTATGATTGTTCATTTTTTCATTGCTTATTTACTCTGCAGTTATTGGATGATAATGCTACATTGATATAACACTTGGATTATATGGTTAAAAAGGATTAAATTTCTCTATCACTGATTCACCCCCCCTCTCAGTAATCCAACAATGTGACAGTGAATAAAATTATGGGTGTTTCCACTGTCAACAAGGATTATTAATTTCCTATGCTTAATGTATATAATTATCTTGAGAGTTTGAGGAGTAGAGAAGCCAGTGAGGGCATGTAATTAAATCAACAGTTCAACTTCTAGTGGGTCAATGGGTGAAGTAGTATCATCTATGGGGGGAATCTCTTCCATAGGGGAACCTTCAGCCTTCTCATCAACAACATCTTCAAAAATGGCCATAAAAATATTATGTTCCTTACACTTATGCCTGAGAAAATATTTGTCATCAAAATTCTAGAAAAGACCCTTGATTTGGCATTAATCCATTTCTACTTGAGTTAATTTTTGGACACTGAGAGGGGTTGTATGAGGGGTAGGATTGTTAGTTTGAGGACAGGGAAGAAAAGAGGGTTTTTGGTTTTAGGAGAAGACAACCTATTGTGCTTCTTTGGCACATTTAGTACCTTCCAGCCAATTATGGGGGCGATGATCCATATTTATAAGTGGAATCAAATTAAATATAGATGTATAGAAAAGAAACACATCGAGATACAGTAAAAATTGGCTTCTGAACCTGCTGAAATTGTAAAAATGAAGACTAAAACAAACTTACTTAAATGACGAAAAATTATCTCTGAGAAGAGATGTGATGGCTACAATAATTCGAAAGAAGATGAATACAAGGAGGCTCCAAAGGCCTTTTTAACATAAAATATAAATGAGAAAACCATAAACATCCAAAATTGTAACCCCGAGAGATGAAACACCAAAATGTTTGTGGGGTACTTGATACATTAACTTCTTGAGGGCATAACATTTTTATACAATAATTGTTTTGGGTGCTCAATACAATTTTGGAAAGATATAGCCTAGGAGTACATTTTTCGTTCGACCTAGCATATGCCTTCAACTACATGCTAGGTGCTACCGAGACCAAAAAACATTGTTTAGGGCCTCAAAATGGCCTTGGAAGTTTGGGACCCGAAAAATTATAAAAAAAATTACCAAAATGGAAATTGCTCTTTGATCTAGTGGAATAGGTGAGTGGCCACCAATATCCACCTAGATAATTCCTACCCACTTACGAAGCAATTATCTCTATTTCATTAAGAATCCTCATCAAATGGAGAAACTTATGTTGAACTTGGCCCCTGGCGAGCCACTTTCCTTGGTGCAAGAGTTTCCCTGCTCTGACAAACCAATAAAGTAGGATCCTCTATTGGTGAGTTCTCTTAATATGAGTGTCTCTGATCTTATCAATGGTTGTTTTTTCCATGCAGACATGATTAAGCTCTGTTGGTGTCAACTACTCTGCAATTTTCGATGTGTCCAATAATGGTGAGAAGTATGGTCAAAGGAGGTCCACAATGAACACTAGGTGGATTTCCTAGCCTCAGATTGAGCATTGGATGATTCTTCCTATGTGGATGCAAGGGGTAGTGCAACATCAATGGGACCCAATGGTTGAAATACCAACCCAACCTGAAAGGGATTGTCTTCGGTCGAGCTATGTAGGGCTCTGTTGTAGTTTTTTTGAACATAGGGGAGACTCTCATCCCATGTGCATAGATGTTTTTAGTTTTACATGCAAAATATATGCGCGATCACTTTGTTGATGACCTATGTTTGACCATCGGTTTGGGAGTGGAAGGCGGTGGATTTGGTGAACTTGGTGTCCAATAGTGACCAAAGGATGGACCACAATGTGATTAGGAACCTACCATCTTGATCTGATATTATGTTATGTGGTATCATGAAGTGTACCCACACTCGTTCGAAGAATATCTTGGCAGTGGCCTCTACTATGACATTCTTCTTGCAAGTTGTTAGAATGGCCATCTTAGAAAAAAAATCAACCACCACAAAAAAATTGTCATTTACATGCTTGGTTGAAGGAAGGTCTGACATGTATTCCATTGATATGGATTCCCATGGCCCATCGAGAGTAGGAAAATGGGTTTGCATGCCTTGCTTCTTAGTGGTTGGTTTGGAAATCGCACAGGTAGTACAGGACCTGATATACTTGTTGACATCCTGGTGAAGTTTTGAACAAAAGAAATGATTTTGTAGTACCGCCATGGTATTTTCCATTCCAAAATTTCCCCACCCAACTGTAGTGAGCTTCCCAAATCATCTTTGCATGCTCACTTGAAGGAACACAGAGGTGGCCCAGATGGCATAATAGTCCATCCTGGAGATGAAATTCAATGACAGTTGTGCTTGTTCCTAGCATCTAGTAAGTGGTGGTGAATTAAGGATAACTATTGTAAATTTGGGGCCACTCGGATTCCTCATGGCCACAGGAGTGGAGCACCATGTTTAAGGCTGCAACTGGAGGTCGAATGAGGTAGTAATGGACATGATTGATGCTCCATGTCTTATATTTGATGTTGATATGGAACTGCTGCAAGTATGTGGACCAATTTTGATGGCGATCGTTCTACAATTTTTCTTTTGTCTAAATGAACTCCAAAGGCTTGTGATCAGTGTGGATGATTGTCTCCCTCCCAAGAATGTAGTGTTTACATTGTCGGCAGGTTTGTACAAAGGAATACATTTTTTTATCATTGGTGGCATACTTACGGATGACATATGATAGTGTCTCACTATGATATGCCATTGGATGACCATGCTAAGTGATAATTGTGCCCATGAAATAGTGTGAGGCATTGGTCTCAATCTCAAAATGTTGTTGCAGATCAGGTAAGGAGAGTAATGGAGCTAAGCACAATAAATTATTCAGATCATCGAATGCTTTTTGTTGTTACTTCCCCCACACAAAATTTTCATTTACACCACCCTTGGTCACTTGGATGAGGGCCCATGAAATATGGGAGAATCCCAACACAAACATGCAATAGAAGTTGGCAAGTCCTAAGAAACTTTGAATCTTAGTTAGTGTGGTTATAGTTGGCCAGTCACGAATGAATTAGATATTTGATGGACCCACATCCACTCCATTCTCGTCAACAATTTAGCCTAGGTGTTATACCATGTTCATGCCCAAGGAACACTTTTTGAAGTTAGCATATACTTTGTGTTGTCGCAGAGTGTGAAGGACCTACTGAATATGATTCAAGTGTTCTTCCCAATTCTTTTTGAAGATGAGGATATCAACCAGATATACCACCACAAAATAATTGGTGAAAGGATGCAATATATCATCCATCAATATCATGAAATTTGTTGGAGCATTTTTCAAACCAAAGGGAATGAATATCCATTTGAAAATACCTTCTTTGGACCTGAAAGAATTATTCCATAGATCGATATGTTCTATTGGGACGTGGTGGTAGCCAGACTTCATGTCAATCTTACTGAAAAAATTGGCTCCCTTGAGTTGGTCAAGAAGGTTGTGAATTCGGGGAATTAGGTACCAGTTCCTAACTGTGATTGTTTTACGGACGCAGAGTCACCAAGCCCCATATTTCTTCTACACGAGTACAATTGGGTTCCCACAGGGTGAGCATCTCGGTCAGATGTGCCCCTTTTGAAGAAGATCTTGGATATGTTGTTTGATTTCCTCATTTTCCATCAGAGAGTGGTGATAGATTGTCCCATTGGGTAGAGGTGCACCAAGGGTTAAATTGATTGAATGCTTGACCTGACATAGAAACAATACCTTGGTGGGTGAGGAGAAGATGTATTTGTATTCTTCCACTATCTTGTCCACCTGGTTTTGTTTCATGAAGAGGTCCTATGCAAAGGCCATGGATGTGGATGCAAATTTTTGTTCACTTTGAGATTGAATCATGAAGAAGACAAATTTATCGGTCTAGGAAATGACCTTCCATCATTACTTAGCAGATATCAAAGAAATGGAGGTAGGCATAGCTACCTCTGGTATCTTGTACAATTGTCTACCCAAAGTAATAATAACACTGTGAGGTCTAGACTCATATACACCATGTTGTTTCCACAAGTATGGTTGGCCTAAAAGAAAATCAAAAACTTCAAGGGGGGAAATATCACACAATATGTCATCCTTGAAGGGCTTGATGTCGTATGGAAAACAACACTATTGGCTGACACGGATATTTATTCCTTGGCGAAGGCACCCATTGGTGTAGGGTTGTGGGTGTAGTGTCATCACCAGTTTCAACCACTTGATGACCTATACTAATATCATGTTATTTTAACTTCCTCTATTAACAAAAAAATTCAACAAAGCACCCTTCACCCACATCTTCGAGTGAAAAAGGAGTTTACCTTCCTCGAGTTATTCTGGTTCGCTTGGCTGTAACTTGGTGGTAGTGATAGTGGCATTGGGTTCTACATCAATGATATGCATCCCATTTTTTTGATCTGATTCAGAGTCAGAACCTACCTCTAACTCTGAGGCTTTCATCTCGTCCACCAAAGACTAATTCAAGTGATATTCATCGATGTTATGCCAGGGTATTTTATGGAATTCACACCACTTCTCAATGTCTTTCTTCATCTTCTCATTACCCTTATTTTTTCACAACTTGGACTGGTTGTCCTTAGGGGGTCCATCCTTTCTCTATCATTTTTTTTGTGGGTTGGGGATGCCTTTTCCCTTCTTCTACTGTGAGGAATTTTCATATCCAAACTCTCGCTTCTTCTGTTTAAATTTCTGCTCGATTTTGAAAGCATATCGATAAGTTGTGCCCAGTGATGAGATGTCTAGAAACTCCATTTATTTTTGGATCTATCTATGAAGATAGACGTGGTACTTGAGAATGAGATTTCATTTAGAGTATTTGATACCCATCTTGGTGCACAAGGTATAGAAGATATTTGTGAAATCTGGTATTATCTGGTCATTTTCCTGTCGCAGTGTGGTCCATTTCATATACTGGCCATCGTAGTTTCCAACATGGTAGTATTGTTCCTTAATAACATCCCTGAAAGAATCCCAAGTGGATGCGATAAAAAATACTGTATATTTCTCAGTGGCCCTTTTCTCACAGCAAGTCTCCCACCAATCCTTGACATGGGGGATAGCCTTAAGGAGCGCAAAGGTAATCTTTTCTCTATTGGAAAAATTATGGAGTGAAAAATACCCTTCTAGTAGATTCAACCATTTATCTACAACATCCACATCTATCTATCTTTCAAACGAGGGGACATCAAAATTGACTTGTACCTTGAAGGGGGATGCCCCTCCAAAGTGGTTGCTTGATGAAGATGTGTGGCCTATTGGAAGTCGTCAAACGATCTGTGCAAAGCTATCCATCATCTCATTTCTTTGTCGTAATAGGTCTTCCTTGAGAAACAATTTAAAAGGATATACTACTCCATCATCTCTCTTTCCTTCCACCATGGGAGGTCGTCATGATCGACAGGAATGGTCTTGCAAGGGATCAACTACTTCGAGTCCCAACTCCTTGTACCCTGAACTCGTTGGGGACATGAACAGAGAAACAAATAATGAGTAGACTACTCTAATACCATTGATGCATATTTAAAAATGGAACAAAATGAAATATAGATATATAGTAAAGAAATAAATAGAGATACAGTAAAAATTGACTTCTATTAACAAAGAGAACCTGTTGAAACTGTGAAAATGCAAACCAAAACAAACTTGCTCGAATGATGGAAGCTTCTCTTCGAGAAGAGATGTGACGGATATGCTCATTTGCAAGAATATGATTACAATGAGGCTCCAAATGAATTTTTAACATAAAACATAAATGAGAAAACCCTAAACATCCAAAACCCTAACCCTAGGAGATGAAATGCCAAAAGTTTTGTGGGCTTTAATGGGGGTAGTTGATACATAAACTTCCCAAGGGCGTAATTTTTTCATATGATCTTTGTTTAGGGAACTTGATACACCATTGGAAAGGTATAGTTGAGGAGTACATATTCCGTTTGGCCTATCATCTTTCTCTAGGTACATATTAGGCACTTTCGAGCCCAAAAATTTCATTTAGGGCCTCAAAATGGCCCCAGAAGTTTGAGACCTGAGAAACTATAAAAAAACTACCAAAATGGAAGTTGTTCTTTGATCCAGTGGAATATGTGGGTGGCCATTGATATCCACCTGGATCAGGCAATCCATGATGACCTGGGATCAAATTTCATCCTTTAGGCCACTGATAAAACATTCCTTAAAGAAGGCATCTTTCATGTCCTTTGTTTTGAAAGCCAAGTGTTCAAAGGAAATTATAAAGTGTTCCATTGTGCCATACTATTTAGACTTGGTCAAACGACATAAATAGTGGGTGTATCTGTCAAAGTGTTCATAAATATCTGTAACAAAATAGGTCCAAGCAACATACCCCTGACATGCATTTTTACGACATTGCCACATTGCTAGCATTCAGGATCTGAATAGAGAACATCAGAGTGGAATTTAGCCAACTCATCAGTAATGCCATGCAAAGAAAAATAATGCTCCATTTGGGTGACCTAGCTCAGGGGATCAAAACCATCAAATATGATGATGACCACCCAGTCTAAAACCAATAGATGAAGAATATGGATAACTATGTTGCAACTTTAGCACTTGGGATGCTCTATAAGTCTTCAATCATGCCTAAAAGCCCCTTTAACAGAGTTCTAAATTAACTATTAATATGCACCAATCCACTATTTGGATTCCTGAGTAGAGTGCTTAACTTAAGAACATTTTGGATCAGCGCTAAACTCAATTCACCAACTCCTTCAGCAATGGTGCTCATTCCTTTATCACATATGAGCTCGGACTATGACCTTAGGCCTAACACAAAGGAATTTTACTTTTTCCTTGAGAGGTATTTATCTTTAGTCTTGCAGGGGCTATCCATAAAACCTTATACCAAAACCCAAGAATTAAGGCATTGCCAAACTCCTTCTTATCGGGGTATTGTCGTTGGAATCCAGTAATGTGAGTCACTCCGAGAAATTCGGCTCCATTGGAAACAGACTCTGACAGCACAGGATCCACTCCACCTTTCAAACTTCTCTTATTAGAGTGTTTTAAAGGAGTATCAATATGATGGATCTAGCTTCGATAGTTCAGATCTGATGAAATGGAACGTCGTTTTGATCAAACGGATCTGATTTAATCTTGATTTGATCCGACGGTCATATCGAAGTCTCGAACTTTCTCTTGTCAGACTCCAAATTGAGCTACAACAATCTGACTAGTTTAACTCTAATGAACACAAATCCCACTCTAACAGTTCTAAGACATTTATCTAATAAAAGGTTTTATCTTCACCATTGATTGCCATCTCTCTATTTTCAAATGTACGTTGTCAATATTCTCTCCTCTGATCAATCCACAACCGTTGATCGGACCCTCTCTTGTCGAGGTATTTTTCCAGCTATGTTTTCTGACTATCTAAAATTTGATAGTCACTAGAATACCACCCCCTCAAAGTATCAAATTCTGATATAAGAATTGACTCCCACCGTCAATATAGGTTCCTTTGAATAGATCTACACCGATCTTCAGAATCTCTCTTTTGTTGAGCCATTCTATAGTCTATAACTCTGATAAACTAAGAATCTCTTTCATTCATCTAAGATGATCAAGGGTCATGATTTGTTTTGGGTTTCAAGTCTGTTGCGACCTTAGAAACCCCGATTTCTCTTTTGTGTCAAATCAGTTGCTCCTTGATTAAATTCTCTATAAATATTTCATGAATTTCATAAGAATTTTGTCCTCCTCTCATTCTCATTAAATGAACTCGTTACCTCGAGCTCAAAATTTCATTTATCATAGATTTCATTCATTGTCTCTCATCCCTACACACTCAATCACACACACACACACACACACACATATGGATCCAGACAATGACAGGAGGAATAAACAACTATGACATAAAGCACATAACACAATGTTATTTATGTTGATCAATTACACATTCATTGTACATAAAACTACACAAGGACTTTCCTTCCTTACTCAACTTGATTTATATTTAATTGGATTTTGTTTGGCCTTTTGGCCACACTTGGGCTTTTCCCCTCACTCCTCTCTTATTCTTATATTTATCTAACTCAGGTATGTCTTATCTCAATGCCCATAGGCTTACATAGTTAAAGAAGGTATCTTAACTATAAATCAATTTCAGATCCTAATCACACTCCCTAAAATCTGCAACATATTCCTAAAATCTCTCAAATCCACAATACCCTCATCTATCCCAAAAATCTCTCTTTATCCCTAGGATCTCTCTAGGTCTCCATTCCTTCAAGATATACTAAACCAACATAGGTTTGATTACATATTAAATTTCAATCAAATCCAATCCTAACTTATGTGGAACTTCTAGAATACATAGAAAATATAATAATTTAGAATTAGGGAACCCACTCCCTTAGTAAATTAAAATATCACTAAGGCTTCATCAACAAGGTCAATTTTGAAGGAAACATTCTCTTGCACTAGACTCCCATGGTTAAATTTTTCATGATCTCTTGATCATGTGTCTTCAATTGATTTAGTTGATGAAGATCACATTGATGAAGATATGCATATGTTATGTTGCATGACTTATGTCCACCATATGCTAGGATCCCAAACTTTACTTTGTTATTGCTTAATCAGTTTCTTGTTATGCTTTCTTACTTTCTTGATTGCCTCTCACCCTACTGATGTCATCTCTCTCAACCAATTGTATTTTGTGTCTAACTGTCCTCTTCATCCCATGGTATATCCATCTAGACTTCTCCATCATTACCCTCCACAATCCATCAATTTCAATATTGTCCAACTCTGCCTTTTGCTAGTCCATGGTATTGTTGCAAAATTGTTGTTGCAACTCTATAGACATAATGTGTATGGATATTATTTCCATCTACTCATCTCTCTCCTTTATCCAGCTTGCTGCAACAATATTCTCTTTGTTGTCTTCAACTTCTTTGATGTCCTTAGATCTATGGGGATACTCTTCAAAGTCTACAACTTCTCTCAGGATAGGTCTCCATTCTGCATATTTCTCCATTCTTCTTCATACACTTCTCCAGAAGTTTTTTAGACACTCAGTTGTCTCCTCCCAACCTCCTTGCATCTTTATGGAATAATGACTTCTTTCATAACTCTCACCCTTATCTATACCTACATAAGAAACAAATATATTACAACAAACAACTTTCATTTCCAATTCTTGAATCGCATCATCAGTCAAGTGAATGATTTTGAGCACCCCATATTTGTCTTCATTGCATAGGTAGTTTGTTGCATCTTTTGGTACATGAGTTATTTATTGAATTTTTTATATCTCTTTGGAAGTCTCATGGTTTCCTTCATCCTCCTTATTTCCTCTCAAGACAATATTTTGATCTGCTTATTTCTGATGTGTATTTAGTGTAATTCCATATTTGCAAGACAACTCTATGTCTTGACCTTCATCTTCCTCACCTGCAATGTTGCAACTAATCATTCTTGGATGTTTTTTTTCTGCAACTATCATGTAGTATCTTTCTCCCTTAGGATTCTTTAGCTATTCCTCCAACAACCTTAGTTCTTCCTCATAATCCATCAACATTGTACCTGAATGTTGTTCTTCAATTTCTTCATCTTCAAGCTTGTCTTCATGAGCCATATATGTATGTTTCACTATTATGACAGGTTCTTTCTGTTTCCTCTCAAGCTCTGCGCAATGTTTTTAAAAATGATCTTGATCTTGATCACCTTCATCAGAAAATGTTGTCTCTTTCTTTTTCATAACACATTCTTGGCTCTGCTTACCTACAAACACACACCAACAATCAGTTTTAAAAACATCATACCCTATGGTCTTTTTTGATTCCTCTGACATCATCTGTAACACCCCAATTCTAATCCCTTTGAACTAGAATGTATTATATAATTGTGACTTAGGTTGGTGAGCCAGAAAAGTTGAAAAGGGGCCATATTTCCTAGGAAATTTAATATATCTATATATATTAATAAAATACATCATTGGTTGCAGAATGGACAAGGAAAAAAGAGATAGGGGCCTATTATTCTACAAGAGAGGGGGGATAAAAGGGATAAGTATTTTTATTATATTTTGTTTACCCATTTTGGCTTTAATTGAGAAAAGTGGTTACATGAGCTTCTTGGGAAGACCATGTGATTCTTTATTTCCAAGTGACCATATAAAACCCTCTTTGGGATATTTGGGGGTTCACTCATTCACTTTTACACTTTTTTCCTTGGTGGTTCTTCTCCATTTACTCTTACACTCATTTCTTGGGATTATTCTTTATTCACTCTTGTTAATTCCTATGCTCTTGTTATGAGCATGGAAATGAATGTCTGGAGGTAAAGAGTCATTGCTAGATGGTTGTGAGGAATTATTAATCATTCTAGGAGGAAATGAATGATTGTGTGCATGATATTGATGGTAGTTATCAAGAAATATCACAACTTATAATCCTTGGGTTTTCCAACATGGATATTTCCTGACAAGTAGCACTGGAGCCCTGGAGATAAATGGAACAACCTAAGGGACTGCATGGCAAAGAAAGGGGTTCATTTATTTGGGTTGGGTAGATTGAAGGGGAAAGAGAGCTAGAAATTAGGATTGTTTTGTGGTTGGGAAAACATGAGAGCTAATTATCCAACTATTGTGTGTTTTAGATCTGGCCTAGGGCCCATCCTTGTGGAATCATAGCCCTAGCTCGGGGGTGACTTGTTATTGAGAATCAAAACAACAATGTCTGTGGTTTGGAGGAACGTCCTTGGTCTACAACAAGTTGGTGGTGGTTTAATTAAAGATAAGTGCTCTTTGTGTTTTCTACATAAATCATATTCTGTTGTGTATATTTATCTCTAAGATGTAGTTTCGTGTGCATGCATGTTGGTTATTGTTGTGCATGGAACATCCTTCATTCCTTGGATGGTTTAGCATGAATCTTGATTACTTCTTGTGTGGTTATTTCATTCTTTCATGCTTAATTTTGAATTAATTATTATCATAATTCAAAATCAGTTTTGAAGTATGTTTTTGAAGTAGTGTGGCTAGCCTGTGGTGGTTAGGTGCATTACAGATTGGTATCAGAGCTTGTGGTTGAAATACTAGACTGGAATGGGCTGAAAACAGGTGTGAATTGGGTAGAGTCATTGTCACATATTTTGATCTATGTGAATTTGGCAAAAAAGGTGGAAATTTGGAAGGAAAATCCTTGAATTTGTGGGAAAATTCGAGTTTGAAATAATTCGGAATATATACGAAGTTTAATAGATTTGATCTGTAGATTTGCAGAGCCGAATTTGACCCAGAAGGTTGAAAAAAAATTCTAATTTTAATGGTCGTTGTAGAGAGGGAAAGAGTTCAGAAAATAGACAACCTATATTTTCCCTTGATTAATTTAAAAATTGATAAAGTTTCAAAGTTCAAAAAAATTACCATATCGAAGGGACGTATTCATTTTCGGTCGTTTGGGAGGTAAAAGAAAATAAATGGTCGAGATCATTTTGTTTGGGAGATCAACGACCCAGATTCGCCTGGGTTTTGGTTGAAATTGTCTAACTGCTGAAAATTTGGCCAAACGACATTTGAGATCGTTGATGGTCGATGGATCGCGGATCGACGAGTTTAGAAAAGTGTTGAAGTTCAGCCATATGATATCAATGATGGCCGATGGATCAGGAATCGACATGTTTGGCAAAGTGTTGAAGTTTGTCCAAATGACATATGAGCTCATCGATTTCCGATGGATCAGGGATGAGTTTGGCGAAGTGTTGAAGTTTGACCAAAGGACATCTAATATCTTCAATGTTCGATGGATCAGGGATTGACAAATTTTAGTTTGAATTTCATATTCTTCCAAGAGAAATTGTCGATGGTCGATGGAGAAAAGAAGGTGATGATGTGTCATTCCATGTGTCATGCCACTTCATCCTAGTTGATGCCTCAAGATGATGTGGCATGTCATGTCAGAATCCACATGTCATGCCACATCAGCCAAAAGACATGGTTGATGGTTGGGTCGAGCAAATTGAGGAAATGCTTTCGAAAGTCATCAGGGATCATTGATCGTCGATGGGTCAATGATCAGGCATCGAATGAAGTTGTTGGGAGTTCCGTTATCCAATTAAGTGTTGATATTATGGTAGTTGTGGGACTTATTAAACCTCCACATGTAACCCTGACAAGAATAGAATATTCTGGGAAGCAAGAAGAAACCCTAAAGCATTGGACATAACCCTAGAAGACAAGTTGACTAAAGAAAATAATTAATGTTGAGTTTTTAGCCTCCAAAAAGAGAATTTGGCCAAGACAACTAAGGAAGAGAAGTATAAATATAGGATGCCAGAGCTCATTTGGACACACATAGCTCGCAACTGCAGACATTTAGTAAGTGCGCAAGTTTAGAGAGTAGTTGATGCTACAACTACTGCAACTAGCATTTTTGGTTTTAGGCTTGGAATTTTTCTTGGTTATGGTTTGGAATTTCTGCTTGGTACTCTAACTTTGGATATTGGTACACTACCTTGATTGGATTTTGGATCTAGGGTTTGCTTCCAGAATTATTCTCTCTGTCAAGGTTAAGGTGCTCGGGGGTGGCTTCGGCCTATGGTTGAGTGAAAATATTGATATATTGTATATGGTTAAATGATCACACCTATTATTTATAACATTAATATCATTGACAGCCAACGATTGATGGCCAGATCAGCCGATTTGGAGTTGTGTGTAAATTGGTCATCGGGGAGTTGGGTTGATGACCCACAGTCGAGTCGGCAGTTTGGGGAACGTTTTTTGTGCACCAAAGGATTACATCAGTCATTGATGGCTGATGGAGAATATATCAATGGTCCATATTTCTTCCAATTTGAGATCGATGGTGCAGATTACACTTAGGCAAAATTATTCCACAGTTTAAAAAAAAGAAACTAAGTTTGCAGCAATTTTCTTATTTTGGACATAACTTGAGCAAATTAATTCATATTAGGATGAAACTTATGGGTTTTTTTCCAAAAATAGATTATACACAAAAATACCAGAGAGGGCCATTGTCCAATTCTTCTTGGAATTGTCAAAAAATGCAAAATAATGGTTGTTTAAAGATCTAGGTCAAGATCATTGGCAGAGGCCCGGATTAAGCTAAAACGGTTGGGGAGAGTCCATAAATCAGAAATGGAAATAACCCACAAAGGAAATGAATAAATCCTAAGGGGATTGGAGTGAGGATATTGAAATAGGCCAAAATCCGCTATTTTGGGCCACTTTTTGGGGATTTTTTAGATTTTCAATGGAAAAGTGACCTTAGATCACAAAAATGGAAAATTATATTTACTCAACATTTTATGTACTCATAAATACAAAAAAAAATCGTTAGTGAAATGTTTACAGATGCGCACCAATTGAGACATGGCCAATTTTGCTAAAAAATCCATGTCTGGAAAAATGGGTGAAAAATGACAACGTTACATGTTCCAAATTGTTGTAGTTTTTTACTAGAGCATCATCTTGAATATCTGAGAGTTGTTATAAATTACTTTTCATTATTATTATCTATTTCTCATATAATTTTTCTCTAGTTCATGACATATTTTCTTCTGCAGTTGACAGAAGTTGGCACTTCAATAAAATTATACCAGTGGAGAAAATGCACAAAAAGGGTGAAAGTGGCTTTTTCAGGAAGCCATAACTTTCAACTTCGATATAGGAATGAGGATTGAGTATATGCATTGGAGATTATACTCGTGTAGAATGATGATGATATTAATCAATGGAGAATAACCTAAAATTATTATAATTTAGAGAATGATGATATAATTCTTCATGAATTGAGCAGAAAAATGACATGTAGCATTAGTTAACAAAATTTACATAATATGCATAATTCTAACAAAAATGGTTACTTGCATATTTTGCATAATTAGAGGTATAAACAGATAAATTCAAGCTTAAGATTGGATATCAGAGTCATGAAATCATGATAGAGCTTGTAGAAGTGGGTTGAGGCAATAAAGAGCTACAAGGAAAGTAAGGAAAAATGGATAAAGAACTGAAGAAGAGTGAAACTAAAGAATTATTATTCAGTTGCTATATAATTTGAATGAATTGTTGATACAACAACAAAAATGCTCACATAGGATATGAAGCTAACATGTGAATAATTTCATTAATTGGATTAGAATGGAAAAGTAAGACTCTATAGCCTTAAAGGTAGATATGTGTTGATAGTTGCAAAGATTGATGTGAAAGATAAAAATGAGATTAATAAGTGATGTGTGGATCATCTCTATGTGTCAAGCACAGGAGTTCCTGGGATGGATTTTCTATCTATTACTTAGATACCTTGTCTAAACTTACTCGGAGCAAGAAAGCCACTTTTGATATCAGTTTTCACAGTGGAAGCGGGATACCAATGCAGATAAATTGAAGATAGAATAATGAAAGTTATTTCACTTGAAAAGTGCGACCAAATGAAAATAGATTTCTATTGGGAATGGTGTCGAGTGGGAAAAATATGGATTTATAAGGAATTGTTAAAATAAGTGAAGAAAACAAAATTGGGAAATCCAATGGACAAGATAGAAGTAATAGTAGGGATGTGGAATGATCATGGGTAAGTTGATTCAAGGATGTGGTAGTAGAGTGATGGAACTCTTAACTATGGGTATTCATTGATATAACAAGAGTATGTCTCCTGATTTAACCTGGTTATGATCCCATAACCAATAACAACACAATATGCAACTAAAGTTTATCTAAATGCATTCTAGAAGAAATGAGATGATTTTTATTGAACTAGAAGCTTGGGAAGAAGAGCACCAAAAGGAAAATCTAGCTCATGGAAAAAATACATGGAACAAAGAAAGTCCAGTGGACTTGTTACAACTAGATTTGTTGGATCCGCAACTCTAAAACATTCCTAACCGAGTGCATTGGAGTCTTGAAGACAAGTGGTACAGCCTGAAGAATTGCAGAGCAGAGAAGGGGGTACACTTCTTGGGTTGTGCAGGATTATGGGGAATGAAAATTTGCGGGATGGAACTGATGCCATAAATGTAAATTATAAAATATCTGTGCATGTTTTGGGTCAGAGTGCCTATGTATGCATGTTCTATTTTTTCAGGTTGCAGTGCCTATCTATATAAGTGTTCGTTGCACTTCATGTGCGGAGTAAAGGCCAAAGAGCCTAGATTTGTAATGTTAATAACATTGGAATAGTGTTGTGCACTGAGTACAGTGCCAAAATAAGGGGAGGGGGATGTAACACCCCTATTTTTATCCCTATGAAATAGAATGTATTATGTAATTGTGACTTAGGCTAGTGAGCTGGTAAAGTTGAAAACGGGCTAGAGTTCCTAGGAAATGTAATACACACACACACACACATATATTAAAAATACATCGTTGTATGATACCACATGTAAGTTTTAAACCTGTGAAGTAAATAAATGCATATATATTCTTAAGCAAAACATAAATTAATCAATGGTTCATACACACAGTACACAGAGATTTACACCGAAAACTCTTAACTGGGAGAAAACCAACCTTCCTTGGTGTCGCACCTTTCAACTCTTCATTGTATTAATTTCACCATACAATATATAAAAAAAAATTATGTATTCCGTAGCTACCAAAACCCTAATCCCTTAATCCTGGATTAATTTAGAAAACTGCTAAAAATAGCAAAAACCGCTAAAATAGCAAAAACCAGCAAAAAATAATTTGGGGGTGTTGTGCATAACTAGCGGGGACCATATCTTGCCCCCCCAGGACACCCCTAGGAAGTGCCTGACGCACACAACACAGAGAGTGAAGGCAGTTGGGATCATCAGACGTAGTTGTCGAATCTGGCGCGCCCACACACACACACATACAAAAAATATAACACATACCCAACATTCTCCCACTTGTTGTTTTCTTTGCATCCAGGGGTCCACAAGATTATATTGTCAACAATCCAAGGTAGCAATGCCCATTGTTACTCTACACCAAGAGAACATTTTTGTGCTCACAGAATTTTTCAATGAATCTGCAACATTCTTCAAAGTGTCAACCTTTTCCAGCAACACCTTCTTTTCTTCAACCATGTCTCTCACAAAGTGATACTAAACACCAATATGCTTTGTCTTAGAATGATAAGTTGGGCTCTTTTCTAGGAATATTGCACTCTGACTCTCACAATCTAATCTCACTAGTTGGTGTACCAACCCAATACATGAACACAATCTCCGTACCATATTGCTTCCTTGTTTGCATGAGTGGCTGCCATGTATTCATCTTTTGTACTTGAGAGTGCCACTACAACCTGTCTTTTTCTCATCCGAATGATTTCTCCTCCAAATATGTTAAACACATACCCACTTGTAGATCTTCTGCGATCCAAATATCCAGCCCATTCTACATCAACAAAGACATGTATGTCCACCACTCCATCCAATCTTGGTCTTCCTTGGTAGCACAATCCATAATTGGTAGTGCCACACAAATACCTGAAGACCCTCTTTATTGTTGTCCAATGCTCCTTCCCTAGTTTTGACATATACCTACTCAAAACTCCCACTTCATGTGCAATGTTTGGTATAGTACAGACCATTGCACACATCAAATGGCCAACTGCAATGGCATATGGAACATGGAACATGTCCTCTTCTTCTTCTTGTGTCTTGGAAAACTAATCTACAGATAAATTAATAGATATAGGAATAGGAACCTTGACCGATTTATTTCCATGCATATTAAACCTCTACAATATCGTCTCAACATATTTTCTCTGATTCAACCATAGTTTTCTATTTACATGATCTCTTTTAATCTCCATTCCTAGAATGAAGTTAGCAGCACCAAGATCCTTCATGTCAAATTTGGGGGATAGTTGTGATTTCACCTCCTTGATAACATCCATGTTATTTCCTACCAGAAACATGTCATCAACATACCACACTACATAAATGAAGTGATTACCAATCTTCTTGGAATATACTCAGTGATCATCCCTGCTACTCACAAATCGCAATCCCAGAATGTATGTGTCAAAATTTTGGTACCACATTCTAGGTGATTGCTTCAAACCATATAGTGACTTATTTAGCTTACGCGACAACTCTTTCTTTCCCTTCACTACAAATTCTTTTGGTTCCTTCATGTAGATTTCTTCTTCCACATCCCCATGTAGGAATGTTGTCTTCACATCCATCTGTTCCACTTCAAGATCAAAAGCAGCAGCAATAGATAAATGAAATCTAATAGAAGTTAACTTGGCAACAAGAGAAAAAATATCACCAAAGTCAATTCTCTCTACCTGGGAAAAACCTTTTGCTATTAACCGATCTTTGTATTTCTCCACTTTTCCTTATGCATTTAAAATTCTTCTTAAACAACCATTTGATACCAATATATTTTCTTCCATCTGGAAACTCAACTATATCCCATGCCTCATTCTTATCCAAGGAATCCATTTCTTCAACCATGGCCTTCTTCCAGAGTTTACTATCCTCTCAACTCACTCCTTCCCTGACAGTTTTGGGATCATCATCAGTAATAGATAAAGTAAAATTAGAATGAAAATCGGGTGGACTATACCTTTATGGTTGCCTTATTTCCCTCACCGATCTCATCAATAATGGGGTATGAGGTTCTTCTTCTTCTGCTCCATCTTCTTCAGATGATTCAGATTTTGCATCATCCAACTCAAACTCTATTTTCTCAGGTTCTTTTGGCCTTGGTAGGAATTCATGTTTGGAAACATCTTATACCTCTCTGAAAACAACATCTTGATTGTAAACAATATTCTTGGTTTCTGGGTTTCAAATCTTATAACCTTTCACACCATCGTTATAACCAATAAAGATACACTTTTCATCTTTTTTATCCATCTCACTCTTATTTTCCTTTGGAACATGTACATAAGCATCACAACCAAACACTCTAAGATGTTCAAGAGAGGTTTTCTTTCCATTCCATACCTCATGTGTAGTTTTATCATCCAACATTGATGAGGGTGATCGATTGACCAGGTAACATGTTGTACCCACTGCCTCTGCCCAGAATTCTTGTCCTAACTCGGAACCGCTGAGCATGCTCCTTTATTTTTCCATTAATGTCTTGTTCATCCTCTCTGCAACTCCATTCTGCTGAGGTGTGTCTGGAGTAGTCTTCTGCCTTGCTATACCACACTTATTACATAATTCTTCCAATTCATTTCTGCGGAATTATCCACCATTATCTGTCCTCAATACCTTTATTTTCTTCTCTATCTGATTTTCTACCAGAGCCTTAAACTCTTTGAATTTATCAAATACCTCAGATTTCTTTCTAAGAAAATAAATCCATGTGTTCCTTGAGAAATCATCTATGAATGAAACATAATACATAGATTTACCTAGTGATGGAACAAGCACAGTTCCAAACACATCACTGTGTATCAACT
>JASDQU010102058.1:134103-146536 GCA_032191745.1 Picea mariana
TCATGCCACCTGTCTGCGCTCAAATCGACGGTCCCGATCAGATCGGGAAATCGCACTTCATGATTTCGAAGTGCATGTGATTCTTGCACTCGCCAACCCCGATTCGCCGATATGTGATGGCAAAGGGTTCTTCCAGCGCTTGAGGGTTAACCTCCTCGCTCCTTCTCCCAGATCCAACGATCCACAGGACTTCGTGATTCTTCACGACGAATTCAAGTCGTCGATTCTCTTCCTCTGAAGAGTTCCTCCGCTTCACCACCTTCGTCCTGTGCAACTGAAAACAAAGGTGTTATCCCTCTTGAGCTTTTATCAACTCGGATTCCTTCAGAGATTTCTTGAACACGTTCCTTGTGCTCGGTCTTCAACCACTTCCTAAGTGATGAATTCTTCTGGGTCCTGTGCGCTCACGCTCGCAACAGCTCCGACCTCTCCCTTCTCAGACTTGCTACTGAGACTCAAATTCGACCTGCACTCACCTGCATGGCTCGAATAACCCAACCCAATTCTGGGCAAAAGAGAACAAAAGTTCAACTGCTTGGCCTCCTCAACGCACTCTATGCGGAGGAATTTGACTGCACTCTATGCAGGAATCTCCTGGCTCAAAGAGAGAAATAGTTTGAACTCATTCTCTCAGGTTTCTAACCTGATATGAAATTACATAAGCAACATATAACAGATAAGAATAGAAATAAGCAAACATGCATAAGCATAATATCAACAGCACATAGAGATCAACCACATCCATGGAATTGAATAAAAGCTCTTCCTATTAATTCAATATCTGTACATGGAGGTTCTTCACAACTCTCTGCTCTGCTCTCTTCTTCTCAATGCTAATACTGAATGAATGTTATGTTACAATGATACAAGGGAGGGTGTCTATACTCCGTTTTCCCTCTCGAAAGATGACTGTCTAATCTACAGTTAATTCCTATCTACCAGCCTTAATAGTCTTAAATGCCTTCCTATCTATATCATAATACAAGTGCGCTCGGCTTTGAATGCCTTTTATTAAACGACGGCGCAACAATACCAAGGTGAAATTTAAAATCTAAAGTTTACTGGCTTGTCCAGCTGTCTCTCCTTCTCCACGTGCTGGCTCGCTTGATAGGTGAGCGATGCTCCTGCATCAAACCACTACATCCTCGGCCCAAGCACCTTCTATCCACTAGAAGCAGGTCTACAAGGTTGCAACAAAGAACAAAGATTTCTTCTGCACACAATCATATCATGTAGCTAGACTTGTGAAAAAGGTCCAACCCTTCCAGCCACAAGTTTGTGATGACCTTCAACAAATAAATCAGCGCGATGGTTCTAACAAGGCAAGCAACTCACCAAGATTCAGATTCAGCAATCGCTTTCCCCTCTCCCCCGGGAACTCAACGCAATGGAGAACATTGCTTCTTAAGGAGAGAGGATTGATCCAGGTGGATATTGGTGGCCACCGACGTTCTCCAACTAGCCCAAAACATGTTTCTTGCAATTTTGGTAATTTACTATTTTTAGCAGTTTTTAACTTCCGGGGCCATTTTGAGGCCCTAAATGATGTTTTTTGAGAAAACAGGGAGCAACATGGATCAAATATCATATTGCTCACCCAAATGTTGTATTTCTCAAACATATCTTTCCAACAAACTATAATATGCCTAAAACAAAGATCGTATGAAAAAGTTATGACCCCGGGAAGTTGATGCACCAACTTACCCAAACGGGGCCCACATGACTTTTGGCGGTTCATCTCCTAGTGTTAGGTTTTTGGATGTCTAGGGTTTTTTGGCATTCCTTCTTATTGTAAAAAGGCCTTCAAAGCCTCATTGTAATCATCTTCTCACAAATACGAGTAGCTATCACATCTCTTATCAGAGATAAGCTACCACCATTCTAGCGAGTCTTTCACTCTGTATTTTACAGTCTTTGTACATTTATTTCATTAATAGAAATCGTGTATTACTATATATCTTCGACTCTTGTTTTATTTCCACTATATCTTTTTTATATTGTTGTCTCTCTTGCAATATCTTTAAATATTTCTGTGATATATCTCCATTCTCATTTCGTGCCAAAAATAATCCGAATCAAGAACATTTTCTACTTTTTCATTCTTGTTCCCAATTCAGATTGTGCCTTTTCCAATGATTTTGGATGAATCATCATTTCCAAAGGAGACTGATCCATCTATTTCCTTTTGTAATGTAATAAACTTGTCTCTATCACCTATCATGTCTTTTGAAGATCCACTGTCAACATACCAACTGTGTTTCTTCTATTTAGCTTGTAGAGCGACTATGCATTCTTCATTGCTATACTGATCTTGATTTCTTATCCATGTCATTTTCTGAGGTTCTTGTTTGTGACTTTGTTGAGGTTCTTTAGGAGGGACTGTCATTCTGCAATTTTTGGTCATGTTTCCAAAATTGTTACATTTGTAACATTCCACTTCAGTGCTCAAAGATTCAAACTTGTTGTAACTTCTTCTTTGTGTTTCACTAGGTCTTCTTGAATAACCCCTTTGTGTATGGCTCTCAAAGTAGTTATTGTTCCTGTTGTTAACTCTGCAATTTACAACTTTATGTCCAAAATGATTACATGCATAACATAAACCAAAAAATATAGTTTGATACCTGGTAGTTGAAGATCTTATGAAAGGAGGTTCTCTTATGAATCCTTCTTCTTATTGAGGCCTGTCTATCTGTTGTTGATTATGAAATATGAATCTTCTTGGTGGAGGAGTGTCCCTCTAATCTTCCTTGTATATCTTTTTATCCCCTTTGATTGTTTCTGCATAACGTTTTGGATTTGTTTCTTGCTCTGTTGTTTTGGAGCTTGATCCCTTTTCTGTCTAATTGTATCCAAGTATGGACTTGTCAAGATAAGATTTTTGACTGTTGATAATGTCATCCAGAACTTTTGAGCTATTCTGCATATTTTTCTTTTGAATATCGTTTCTTAGTGTGACAATCTTTGCTTCCAGGTTTCCAATGATCTTGTCCTTTCCTTCTAGTTGTTCTTTGAGTGCTTCTTCAATTATTTTATCTTCTTCTATTTGAACCTTCAATTTTGTGATCATTTATTCTAGTTCTTGAGTGTCTTTTTTCTTATCTAGTTCTGCTTGTAGTTTCTTGTTTTTCTTCTTTTCTCTTCTGATAACTTCTATGGCACTCATTAATTCTTCTGGGAAGTCAACTTCTGCCTCTTCAATTTCTTCTTCATATGCTTCTTCATATTCTTCTTTAGAGTCTTCTGTTGCCATGAATAGAACTCTCCCTGTTTCATTGTCACTAACTTCATCTTCATCTAATGATGAGATGTATTCTTTGGTGCAAAAGTTTTTCTTGAAAACTTTCTTTGTAGTTCTTTTACCTTTATATGTTTGTCTGCCTTTTAAATAACCTTCATTATTTCTATTTTTATTATGAGTACATTTGTTAGCAAAATGACCAATACCATCACAATTAAAACAAATTAAAGGAATCTTACCTTTGTACCTACCGTTGGTTCCCTTGTTTAGTCTTTTGACGAAGTTGGCCACTTCTTCATCATCTTCCAAGGCATCACTACTGCTGCTATATTCTTCTTGTTCCTTTTTCTTTTTCTTTGATCTTTTGGATGCTTTGATCTTTTGGATGCTTCTTTTACATCTGAATTTTCCTGTTCAGTTCTCATATCATATGCTGTGAATATTCCATACAGTTCCTCCATGCTTATTGAGTTTAGATCCGATCTTTCTTCTAGTGCTGATATCTTAGGGTTGAATCTCATAGGAAGAGATCTTAGTACCTTTTGAACAATTAAATATTCTTCTATTTCTTCTCCCAATCCTATGATTGCATTCACTTTTTCATTGACTCGTAAGACGTAGCTTGCGATATCTTCATCTTCCTTCATTTTTAGTTGTTCGAACTGACCTCTGTAAGTTTGAAGCTTTGCTATTTTGACTTTTGAATCTCCTTCATGAACATTTCGAAGCTTGTCCCAAATCTCTTTAGTAGATTTACAATGTGCAACTTTGGTGAATAATGTATCACTGAGACCATTCAAAAGTCCATTTATGGCTTTGGAATTATTCTCACCGAGTTTCACTGCTTTGTCATTTGTTGGTGAAACTGTTGGTGTTGTGTATCCATCTACAATTGAATGCCAAACTTGAAATCCCTGTGCCTATATATATGTATTCATCCTTATGCTCCAAAAAGAATACTTCTATCCATCAAACTGTGGTATTCCATTTTTATACAAGTTGGTACTCTCCATGATCTACCTTTCAGTGGTTAAACTGATTTCTGAAGGAACCTGCTCTGATACCAATTGTTGGATTACTGAAAGGGGGGTGAATCAGTAATAGCATAATTATAATCATTTTTCTTCAAATGTTATATCGATGTAGAATTATTATCCAATAATGAGTAGTAAGAAATAAACAATCACACACATACACAGTACACTAGTGTTTTATGTGGAAACCCAAATCGGGAGAAAACCACAGAATGATTTTTCTTATATGTCTTGAAGAATTACATTCATTGGAAGCACCAAATTCCTTTGTTTTCCAGCTGCAACTGGAAGGAGGCTCCAACCCCTTAGTTTCTTAGGCTACAACTTGAGGGAAGCTCCAACTCCCCAATTCTATGGCTACAACCAAAAGGAGGCTATAACCCCCAATGCTCTCCAACTACAACCAGAAGGTGTCTACAACCATCTGTCCTTGACCCATCCTTCCACCCTGAAGTAGAAGTAGAATGATGGAACCACTGTCACACTATCACTGTGAGATATACTGTTGTAAACCTGTATCAATAAATTGGAACCATGCATCAACCATGCATCAAGCTATACCTCAACCTGTAATCAACCTATACCATAAACCAGTGCATCAACCATGCACCAACCTGTAATCAACCTGTACCATAAACAAGTGCATCAACCATGCCCCAACCTGTAATCAACCTGTACCATAAACAAGTGCATCCAACCATGTATGAAGTATGTACCAATCATGTTTCAACTACTCATCAACTATGACTCATGAATATGTACCAACATCATCAACTATCCACCTCATGTATGTGTGCCAACTCATCAATTACTTGTCTCAACCATGTACTCAACATGTACCACAACCAAAAGCCTTCATCAATTTCACCATCCAAATCTAATTTGTAGCTATGTAATAGACATGGTGTATATGATCACATTCCTACAAACATTCCTTAACTTTAAAAACAAGAGACTAGCATTTTCATCAAACTTTTGTTTAGTCTCACATGCCTAGTCTTGGATTAGTCAACAACCCTAAATTGAAGTAATCATAACTTTGAACCTGTAATGTATAAATATATGAAACTGATACAAATTGTTCTTCAGTGTTTTATACAATTCCTCCAAGTGTCACTACCTGGAACCTCTCATAAAAGGAGTTATAGCAAAAATGGCACACCTTGTTGAATTTTGGCTTATTCTAGAGAGAGACCTTGTAGAGCGTGCCCTGCACAAAATATTTGATTAATTGATCTGAAACTATTACAAAACATACTACATACTATATACTAACCAAAAAATTTGGTCTCACTAAATTTGGATCTGTTATGAAGAAGTTATGACGTTTTTACTTGAAACACCATATTTTGACTAGTTTCAAGACTGACCACAAACCCTATTTTCCACGGAGTGTAACTCCCAAAATACAATGACCCACAAGATGAATTTTTAACCATAGATACTTGGATATGTTTTATCACTTTCATACCAATTTAAAGAACTGAATCATTATAGAAAAAAAGTTATAGCGAACATGTTGAGATGACCTGTAAATAACATACCTTAGAAAGTACCATCAAAAGAATTTATCCTTCCTTGCATTTCGGCCTTCTTTTCTTCACTTTCCTCAGAATTTTGTCTTAGATATCCTTTGTTTAGCTCATAAACTTATATATATTCGATATGCTCAAGTTTGATTCAAATGAGAGAGTCTTGCCTCTTATATATACTCTCCAAGTAGCTTCCTTAAAAACATCTTCTAGGTCACTTGGCCCACTTTCCTTATTTTAGGCTTGGGTCCACTTCTAATTTCTCCATTAAATTTATTATTGAAATAATTTATTTTGTATCCACTTTGAATTATAATACACTCATCACTTCACTTTATTATTTACCTTTTAAAATCTCTTAAACCACTTTGACTACTTTGACCTTTCGGGGTTTCTAGATGACATATGAGGATCCTCCAACTTCGTAAGGCCATAAATCTCAAACCGTGAGGTATGTGACTTTCTACATACCACCAGAAATGGAATGAAATGTAATATCCATATAGAATAGGAATATCTGAAAATATATCATAACTCATATTGTTACCCATCAAACAAACTTGGGTCCATTACCCAAGCCTGGGGTCTCCAACTTCTCATGGCCATAACTCTCTAACCGTGAGGAATTATGTGACGTTCCACATATCACCAAAAATGACATGACAAGCACTATCTATCTAGGATATTTTCCCTAAAAAATTAACTTTCCGTCATCTCATTATTCCACAATTAAGCATGGGTTCTCTTACTCCACAAAGCGTCTTCCCATGAGGGCTTTCACCATAAGGGGACCACTTTGGAGTTCATCCATATTTACTTCTTATCAACCATGAAAAACAATAATGAGTCATATTTACATCAAACAATATTTAGTCCATTACCCAAACCTTTGTGCTACGGGGATTTCTTCAAGGGTTGACATCAATGACAACCAACCTTGATCAACAAGAGAGTGGTGGTTCTACCTTGCGAGGAGAGATGGGAGCTTGAGGATTCTAGTTGTGTGTGTGTGGTCCATTTGCAGCTCAGTGGGATCAAGAGGAAGAAGAGTACTCCTATCGTTGGCTGGGAGATACTGATGAATTCTCTCTGATTAGCAAGTAGGAGAAAGCATATTGACGAGGTGGAAGCTTGGAAAAGACACGCGTTGGTTGTTGGACTGATGCACAACTCCATTACCACTATTTTCCGGTCACGATATTGTATATTTAATTATTTATGTGTTGCAAAAATTAATGTACTCTTCTAGATTTGAATATTGACATTAGTGAAGTCTGGGTCTGATTTCCTATTATCTATTAAGGGTTATGTTGTATGAGACTCTTATTGCTTGCGAGCACATGTTATTGACTTATTCTTTGAGGACACTTGCGTGCAAGTGATCCAATTTTAGTATATGTTGCTTGTTTCTCTTGTGGATTCTTATGTTGATGTTGATGGATTATGATGTTATGTTATTTGATATCTATGTATTGACAGATGCTATTGACGAGTTTCCCTGAGTGTGCAGGACACTTGACAGATTGAGGATGTCGATGGCATCAATGAACCTTCTTGGACTTTGGATCGAGTCAGGAAGTAAATTTTATTGGTTTGAGTATTGTATTTATGCATATGTGACAAATGATTGAGTATGTTATGTTGTTGTTTATGGATCATTGGCAATGTTCATTGATGGATGGAGACTAACAATTGTTTTCTAATGAGATTCACATAAGGAGTAAAGGGGCCATGCACAACAAGAATATGTTTAGGGAGAGGTGTGGCAACAACGCTGTCACAACCTACTAGCTTTGTTGTCATGGCTCGAATTGTAGGTTAAGGATTACCTTGTTTGAGAGAGCCACAATGTCGTGAGGGCACAATGAGACAATCGCTCACAAAGATTCTAACGGGCACACAATAAGGTAGGATCCTTATTCCTTATTGGCCCTTAGTCTCTCACAAGGTTGCTCAAATGGATATCTTAGTCGAGGGGTTGGAAAACCCCCAAAACAAGTGAAAGGTGATTGGTACCCTTGGAGTGCGAAGTGTGTCTTGAAGGGAACATTGAGAAATAAAAAAAAAATTCAATCAAATGTGAGTGGAACCCTTGGAGCATTGAGTGCATCCTCAAGGGAGCATCACAGAATTAAAAAGAATGAGTAAAAGAATCTAGGTGGCATAGAAAACTTTGAGTGAATGTTAAACCTTATAAAATCTTGAGAACCTACTGAATTAATTAATTGACTAATTGATTAACTAAAGAATGAATTCATTAAGCATAATCCCTAACGGTTTAAGCTTGTGCAAATAAAAATGTAACTAAGCCTAAGTCTAAGATTAGTGAGAAGAAAAAAAACTAATTTTATAAAGTAAATAATGAGGGGTGAAGTAAAATCAATTTCAAAAATCAATAAAAATAAAACAAATCTAAAGAGTGATTTAATACACATTGTGCAAGTAAATACCAAAATTAGAAATTAAAATAAGAAAGGAATAAAACATACAAGAAGGTGTAAGCATAGAAAGGTATCTAAAGTCTAGTCTAACTAGAGAATATTCATATTTTAACTCAACTCCATTTTAGAAAGGTGTCAATCATAAATGAGAAATAAAGGGAACAAAGGGACAACAAGGAGTGATTTTAGGAGCGCTTTTAGGATCGATGAGGGAAATTGAATTTTAATTAAAGTAAATTGTGGTTTACTTGTGCAACTAAGGGAACAGATGATAAGTGTATGGGGGGGATAATTCCTAATTAAATTAAAAAAAAAATGAATTAAATGTGAAAATGACAAGTTGTCACTGAGAAAATTCGATAAAACAAATGACTAAGAGGAGGAATGGATCACAGGGGTCATGAGTAAGGTTATGGTGCATAAATTATGACTGGTTTTACTTATGAGAGTTAGGATACCCATCTTGAGAGAGAGAGAGTGGTGGCTCTGCCTTGTGAGGTGAGCTAGGAGCTAGAGGATTTTGGTTGTGTGTGTGTTTCCCCTTTTCATCTTGGGGGAAGAATATTACCCCTATCTTTGGCTAGGAGGTAGCAATCATGAGAAGGAGGATTAACAAGGTGAAATATTGGAAAGGAAATGCGTTGGTTGTCAATAGACGCGTAACTCCATTACCATTATTTTCTGGTCATGGTACTATATATTTAATTATTTATGTGTTCAAGAAATCAATGTACTCTTCTAGATTTGAATATTGACATTAATCGAGTATGGGTCTGAATGTTTATAAAACACATTTGTTCTTGGTGATATAATGATTGTATATTGTAATCTTAATATATGTAGTTTATTACTGAAGTATAAATTGATGTATAGATCACTGGGAGCGATCTAAGTTTTGATTTTCCTATTATCTGTTGAGGCTTAGTTCATATGAGACTCTTGTTGCTTATGATTTTTTTATACTATGAAACCTCCAACCCTTTTTCTAAAAAACATGGCCATGCCTCTAGTGCTTTTGTCCTATGTTTCTCTTAGAAAACCATTTGTGTTTGATGTTTACATTTTTCCTAGCCTTACGAGCCCCCTGAAGTTCATTTAACTTCAATATTCTTTGCATTTCTCTTTAACATATATGAGAATTTCACTTCTGCGTTCTATCTAGAATGGTCAACCCAACTATTGTCTCCTTTTTTGAAGAACTAGTTTTTCTCCTCTGTGTTCCTTTTACATTTTGTTCCTCTGCGAATTTGGATGGGTTTTATAACCTCTATGTTTCCTTGAAGGACCTCTACATTAGGCATGCATCTTCTGTGTATTTGATGGGTTTTAACCTCTGTGATTTCCCTTCTTACCCAATGAACTTCATTCCACTTCTTTGTTTGGCCAGTTTTTAAGCATCTGCATTTTTCTCAAATCGCATTGAATTCTCTATCCTCTGTGTTTTTGTTCCTTGTATCTACGAGATCTAGAAGAGGATAAAAATGTGTTGATGTTTGTTTTAAACACTTGTATACTTGTTTTGTGGGGATTATCTTTACATAGTAAATCCTAGCACGGGTTTGAGCTCATCTTTTTATTTTCACTAACTGTTGTAACTCGAGTGGAGTGTCGGTCGGTTTATTAGAACGAAATGTGAACCAAAGAATTTTTTTCTCTGCAACAAGAAGATAACCCTAACGCGTTGTTTCCCCTGTGGCCTGTGTTCAATTGATGCGCGCTCTGTCACCAGAGCACTGATCACCCAATACGCTGTGAGGCAGGCAGTCGAACTGCAAGACCCCTGCTCCGTCCGTAATGAATCCAGCTGAGAGGGGGAAACCCCCCTCGTATAGTGACATGGCCGCCAATGAAAAATCAGGCTCCCGTGCTAAGAGATCGGCCTTTGAGCCACCAGAGCATTTGAAGGAGCATCTCTTTACCCAGGAGCAAAGCAGTCACAAGGAAATGGAACTCGACCCCAGTACATCACACAAACAAGCGTCCAAAAACTGGCTGCCAGGTAAGTGTATCCCCCAACTGGAAAAACCTCCTTTGTATCATATTAAATCAACCAGAGTAGGGGAACATACCCAGTTTATGATGGAACACGCCCTGATAGGCAAATTACTGGGCCTATGGCCAACCGAGAGAGATCTCACGCGATGGATTAAGGAATGGTGGAACCCCAATGGAGACTACGAGGTCCAGCTCAGCTCCAAGGGCTTTTTCACAATCATACTATATAACATCGAAGACAAAGATAGAATATTTGATAACGGACCATATTTCTACAACTCAGCGGGTTTATTTCTCAGATTCTGGACCGATAGATTCAGCCCGGAACAAGAAGACTTCACAAGAGCTCCGGTCTGGATAAGACTGTACTCCTTGCCACAAGAATTCTGGCTGGAAGAAATACTCATGGGCATAGGTAACACGGTGGGGCAGTATGTCAAAACTTTAGAAGCCACAAAACTAAGAAATTACACCTCGTATGCCCGCATATGCATCTACATGGACATATCGAAAGCTCTACTGGGATCCATCACACTGGAATACCAGGACGATGACTGGAGCCAAACAATTGACTATGAACACATTCCCTTTCGCTGCAGGAAGTGCCACGAGCACGAACACCTATTTAGAGACTACCCCCTGAACGCCTCAGCACCCAAACCTTCTGAAGCTAAGCAGAAAGACAAATTCACTAGTGTTACAGGCATGCGAAAGAATTCCTCAAAAAAGCAGAACCAGAAATCGGCTCCAAAGGCACCTTCCACGAACTCCTTTGATGCCCTGATTCAACAACCGACAGAGACGGAAGCACAAAATTCCCTCCAAGCATCAGCCCAAGAGAAAGGAAAAAGACATGAAGAGCCACTTACCTCTCATTCAAAGGGCACAACCCAGTTTACACCTTCTGGCAGAGAGGAAGACACCACTATGATCATGGATGAATCAGATCTGGCAGAGATCGACCTAGAGAAACTAGAAGAAGCACTTAATAAAAAAGACCTACAGCACTTACCAGTAGAACAGCTACGGAAAGTGCATAAGGTGTTCACTAACACATCTGCGGGCTCCACAGCTAGACTAGGTATTTCGCCAGGCCCCATTCTCGAGCCCAAAAAACACACCAAGGAAAACAAAAGACGCGGCCGCAAACCAGTCCAACAACTCATCAAGGAAGAAGGGCACTTGATGATCAACTCTGGCCAAATACAAAGGCTCTCGGAGGGATACCTCCACCCCCCTCCTCCATCCTCATGATGAAGATAATCTCTTGTAACATTAGAGGTCTTAAGGGAAGGTCCGAGCAACGGATCCTCCGAGAATGTATCAAATCAGAGAATCTAGATATCCTTCTATTGCAAGAAACCAAATGTGTAGGTAAGGAGGTAGAAGAAATTTTTCGCAACAGTTGGAGAAATGGGGAGCTCCTCTTCCAAGACTCAGAGGGAGCTTCGGGGGGCTTGGCTATTCTATGGAACCCGCTTTTGGTCACTCTACTTCATCCCTTCTCCACTAGAAACACCTTAACAACTCTCTTCAAAGACATTGCCTCCTCAAAGGAAGGAGTAATAAGAAATGTTTATGGACCGCAACCCATTCAAGATAAGGAAAGATTTATTCAATCCCTCCACTACATCCAAACGCTTTTACAATCTCCGAACTGGATAATTGGAGGGGACTTCAATATGATCCTAACGTTCGAAGAAAAGGCAGGAGGATCCAACCGGCTGGAGTAGGACAACGGAATGTTCAACGCCCTAATAGAACATCTAAACATGGTTGACATAGAAACTAGGAATGGAATCTTTACTTGGTCCAATAGGAGAACAGGGCAACATCATGTTGCTTGTAGGTTGGACCGCTTTTTAACAACTGAGGCCCTACTTGAAAGTGAACCGGCAGTGGAAGCAAACATTATGCCTAAAACATGGTCGGACCACTGGCCCATAGTCTTCTGCATGGACCCGGGATTCCCCCCTAGACCCAAACCATTCCGTTTTGAAAAGTTCTGGCTTTCCCACCCAGACTTTCATCAGCTAGCTCACACCTGGTGGGCCCAAGCTGAAATAGAGCATGGCACTCACATGTTCAAGTTTTAGCAGTGCCTACAAAACTTCAAACAACACCTGAAGCATTGGAACAAATCTGCCTTTGGAGACATTCTCCTCAGAAAAAAGGAAATTGAATGCCAACTGG
>JASDQU010102058.1:153031-166318 GCA_032191745.1 Picea mariana
AACATCACACAAAATATCATCTCTATATCCTCCTATCTTAAAGTCAACTAGGCATTGTTTAGTTACTATTGCCTGGTGACCTTTTTGCAACCATGAGACTCTATATTGACTTGGGTGTGCAGTTGTCTCCAGCGCCAATTTCTCCACCATCTTTGTGGATACTAAGTTATCATTTCTCCCACTATCAATTATCACCTTGCATATTCTATATTTACTCTTGCAAGCAGTTCTGAACAAATTGTTCCTCTGCACTAGTTTTTCAACCTATGGCTCTGGCTTCAAGAGAACCTTCTTCATCATAAAAATACCTTCCATTTTCTACACCTTCTGCTTCAACATTCGACTTCTGTAATTCCGGAATGTAATCTTCACCTCCTCCTTATTTCTTTCTCTTGGGGCATTCCCAAGACATGTGTCATGTATTTCCACATGCATAACACTTCACTTCTCCTCTTCTGCCTCTTCCTCTTCCTTGAGGAAAACAATTTCTTTCACCACTCTGTCTCCCTCGGGAACTTCCTCCTCTTTCTGAGTGACTATGTGGTTTTTTAGTCTCACCCTTGAGCTTGTGTTCCTTGTCATGGGAAATTCCCTTACCTTTGTTTAGACTTCTTCCTATGCTTCGTTGGCTCTTTTTTCTGGCCAACTTCTCCTCTTTCTTCAGTGCAATCTGATAAGCGTCCTCCATTGTTCTTACTGTCATCATGCTAATTTCATCCTAGATTTCATATCTCAAGCCATTTAAATACTTATCAACCTTTTCATCATATTTTTCTCTCTGTCCAGCCCTGATGTTCAACTTATAAAACTCCTCTGTGCACTCTTTCACTGTCATTCCTTTCTGTCTCAGGTTCTGCAACTTCCTGAACAAATTTATGTGGTAATCCTTGTGTATGAATTTATCTTTTATCTTGGCTACCATTCTATCCCAACTCTTGATATTTTTCTTTCCCTTGCATCTTCTATCAGCCTATAGTTCATCCCACCATAGTGTTTCATGTCCTTTTAATCTGGTGACAACATGTTTCACCTTCTTCTCCTCATCGATGTATTCATAGTCAAAGTACTTTTCCAATGACCTTATCCAATCCATAAATTCTTCAGCATCTAAATTTCCTTCATACATTGGGAGGTCTATCTTTGCTCTAGCTCCCAATTCCACAACCGCTTTCAACAATCGTTCTTCTACATCATCCTCTACTACAACTTCCTCAACTTCCACTTCTTCTTTCTCTGCATCACTGACGTCTCTAGCATCAGGTGCTCTCCTTTGAGATGTCTCCATAGCATCCAACCTTGTGTGTAGTTCTCCCATCTCCCTTTCTACAGTTCAATTTGCTACAGGTGGACCTACATGTCTTCTAGGTGTCATTATGATGAATGTTTTCCTTTACACAACTACCACTTGATGTATCTGATACCACTTGATGATATCAGGATATCTCCTTTGTCTCATGCATACAAAAATTAATTATGTGCCTCAGATACCACTTTATGCATCCCCCTCCCCTCCTAGGGGTTTTGTGACCTCCCGCTCAAGGATATTTCAAACTCTTAAGTCGAATTGACTTTTCAAGCCTCTTAGAAAACCCTAGAACAATTTACACAGGCCCCTGATTGTTACCTCGTAGGTTTGAATTACCTGCACAGTCGTTCTTTGGTGCCTATGGTAACTTTAACTGATGGGCACTAGCTCCTTTTTCTAGGGTCTTCTTTTCATATGGTTGTGATTTATAACCTCGAGCCAACCCTCTTCTTAACTTCGTTCTTTGGCGATTTGGCGACCTCCACTCTCATTTCCTTATAAAACACGTTCCTTCCGAAACACACAAATCTCTATCGCATGTCCTCCTAGATCCAATGATCCAACTCTACTTTGACCTTCGTGACCTCATGAACATTTCACTTGCTCCACACAAATTCTCTGAACTCTATCTGTCAAACTCTATAATCTGCTGCCAAGTATCCTCCTCACATCCAACGGTTAGGATCGCTTCACAACTTCACGACTTTGATGATTCCTCTTCTTACAACACTTCAATGCCTCCAAACCAAGAAGTGTTGAATGACCCCATGGATAACCTCCATGCAACTCTTCCCATATCTGATGGTCTGGAAAAATCCCACTTCCTTTTGAATGGATCTTGCTCGTTAATTGGGGAATCTTCAACGACTCCTCCCTTATTGAAGAATTCTCACTCGTTCTCCCTCCCGAGCTTGTTATTTATCGAAACCTCTAACTCCTCAAAGTGTTTCCTTTGAAACTTAGTCAAATTTACCCTATGCACGCCTTGCAACAGGTCTTCTCCATGACTTGGATTCTCTGTGAGCGACTATGCACACCTTGCAATAGTTCTTCACACTCTTCTGCAAATACACTTAGGTTACTCCTCCCGATCTCCTGAGTCAAAATACTTTGTCAACGCACACCTTGCAGAAAATTATGCACTCCTTGCAACCATAAGTTTCATGTTATCTCTTTTGAGCTTCTGATTCGAAACATACTCTGTTAATGCACACCTTACAGAAGCTTATGAACTCCTTGCAACCATAAGTTTCACGTTATCTCTTCTGAGCTTCTGAGTCAATGCATAACTTGTAGACACTATTCACTCCTTACACTTTCTCGTAGAAGAGAAACAATTGAAACTTATCTAAACTCTCATAGGTTCATACATCCAACCATGTAAATGCATTCATAAACACAAGAACAAGTAATAACAGAGAAATGTGATTAAACAAAAATCCTACCATTCATTCATTCAGATAGACACAATACAACAACACCAAAAATTTGGAACAATGCTTCTTTGTTATATTCATTCAAATGCTATATGTACATGGGCTCATACATGATCTTCAATAGCTCTCAACTAAATTTCAGCAACAATCAACTAAATTGTAACAACTATCAACAACAATTCATCCACAACTATTAGCAGCCTCATTTGGGCATATACTACATTTATTTATACAAGAGGGTTCATAGATCTTTTCCCTCCGACTACCTTAGTGCTATCCTATCGAAATAAAACCTTTCAACTACTAAGGATTTATTACAATAAATGATTTTGATAGACAGATAAGATCAAATGCTTTGAATCTGTATTGCAATCTACTTCATTAAAGAAAATACATTCCCCAATGATCTCCTACGATGATTAAACCTACAAACATTCAATATCGTCTTTAATTTCAATCTTTTTAGATATTACATTGATATTCCATCTTTCAAATTTCAAAAACTCTTCAAAATGCACGTTGGGGTGTTGAGTTGTCCTCCACGCGTTCTTTTCTAACAATGCTCCTACACAAAAAAAGGTTGTAGTCCAAGTTTTACTTAAATATAGGAAGCTCATTGGGTATTTGTGTGGTACACAACCTTTCTATATCCATACCTTGCCATATCCAACCATGTCTTGGTCTCATACATGACTAGATTTCCCAACATCATTCCCATAACAAGTTATTATCTTTTATTTCTTTGGTTATTACCTCATAACAAAATTATCATGATATGTTACTATGTCAGTGTGTGCATTCAAAAGATAAAAATCTTTGAAAACTATAACATGCCTCTATCCTTTAACACACCTAGTGGTGACTTATTCCTGTTAATCCAATTAAACAATACCATACTGCATATTATAAAAATTCAGTATGTGGAAATTCTTACCTGAATTTCCCTTTGGAAATTATGAAACATAATTTCAAAAGAGAAATACTTACCTGCATAGCTTCCATTAAATGATATTAATTCTACCTGATTAGTTGGTGACAGTAGAAGCTCTCGTGCCTCTTTATCAATCTTATAATAAACATTCCAACTTTCTGTTGCTTCCTTCGATATGCAGCAACACCTGCAACATGAAATCATTCTCAATTTATGGTTGTCCCAACAAGTCATAACATACTTGTTGTTATAGTAATTACAACAACTTCTTTCTCTCTGTATCACTTTTCCTTGTTTATCCCAGAAGTAGTCATTTTTTCCAGATTCCTGAATTTTCACGTGCTCTTCACGGTAACCAATGTGCATGATTATTTCTGACTTGAGCACTTTTATAACCAAATCACTCTTCGTGGCCTTTATTTTCCATCCAAATACTAAATTAATATTAACCTTTAGCTTTTATTTTTTTCCTAGATCCATCTATCCCAACTCATACTTGAATGAATTATAATTCCAATCATGTTGTCTTATAGACATTGGATCTTCAACATCCAGTTACTTTTCAGATTGAAATACTTCAACTCTTTCTTGACTTATTACTTTAGTATTTGATTTTTCTTTCACTCTTCTCTTCTCCTTTCCAACTAGCCTCAAACTTGGCTTGCATAGCCAATCTCTAGCATACTGTAAGGATGCACATATTCCTCCTTCTCTAGCTGCATAGAATTAATTAAAAGTACTTAATACTTCTTTTAATTTACCATCATAATTTCAAGTGATACTTCCACCCCATGGAAATGTCACTCATGGATCTATGCCACTTGAGATAGATTCTTCTCAGGAACCATCTCTTTTGCATTCAAAACCATGCATAGAACCATTTTATTCTTCATGGTTACTTACTAACTCTCTACAGATATTCATTTCACTTTTAAGTCTTTTTGTCTTTGACATCTCCATGCTACTGTAGAAATATATTCAATACCTTTGGAATGCATCAACAATCATCTACTATTCTTTCTTTCCCTCTTGGAGTGTTGTCTTACATTCCCATTAGCTTGATATATACCTCATAATTTCTTCTTCCATTATCCTAGGATGTTCATGGACTTGCAACTACACATTATGTTGATATTAATTTTCATCATTCCACTATTATTTGGATCCCTCTGATCCAACTCCTACATGACCCAATTATATTTCCAGTCATGTTTTCTGAGTAATATTGGATAGTTAACACCAACTTCCTTCTTGAGGTACTTGAATTATCCCTCCCTTATATGATCATATCAACACTTGGATTTTCTTGATGACTATTACTTTCTCCTGTCTTGACCAATATGATTTCAACCTGACTTTCATAATCCCCTTCCATCATGTCATATTGATGCACCTGTGCCTCAACTAACACTCCTTTCTTATGTGCATCTTCATTTATTTACCCTTGAAGTGATGCCCTTCATACCATTCTTCCACTGTGCACTCTGATAACCATAGTAGAAGCATTACTCTATAATTACATAGCTAATCCCTAGATATGATGCACTCTTTATCCATATATGTGTTAAGCCTCTTTCTTTGTCTGATTACTATCATTCTGGTAGTCAATTCCTTTTATAATAAATATGGCTCCAATGTATTGCATAATCTGTATATTGGTTTCTTTGGGAGTGAATGTACTTTCACTAATTCATTCACTACATGATCTATTCCTTTTCCCATATTCCATTGAGTACTTGACTAACATGAGTGGACTTCCTGTAGTGGCTTGCAGGACATTATAGTTGCACCATGATTCATACCTTAACATTTTGTAGTCTTGGATTTTGTTCATCTTATAAAATATTTTTGTCATAGAACTCTTTCCCTGAGTACCTATGCTTATATTTAACTAAATTTCAACCTTATCACCTCAAAATAACTAAATGTTTTTAACTCTGCAAAAATGTGCAGCCAACAAAATTTGTTAGGCTAAATAATTTAACAAATTTATGAAATTATGTACAATTCTGTTCCAATAATGCATCAAAATTATTTCTTCTTATTTCCTAAAAATTGAATGCCCATGTCAATTTTATGGGTGAATAATTAGACTCCTCTATCCAATACCTTTCTAATGACTTCTCCCTTGCTCAATTCTGAGTCTTGAGCATAAAGTTATGGTCATTTGAAAATTGTCCATTAATTTCTCATGTTCACACTTCAACTTGGTGCAAATCTGCATTGTAATTATGCATTTTTGCACCTAATCCATTGGTGTTTTGGTAAGATCTCAATTGTTTTTCTTCATATACATGTTTTGTATAGTTTATCCAAATTTCACCTCTTTCTAGGTTCTGGGCTACTAGTTACAACCTATTGAATTTCTAGGCCAATTAGTGTTTTTGGTATGGAGCTCTACATGTACCTTCTTTTCCATCTTAAACATTTTTAACATGCCCAAAATTTTAAATCATATTTAGGAATATATTTTATGGTTCAATATCTTTCCATATACTGCTCTCATGCCTCAATCTGATTCCAGAGTAGAAAGTTATGGCCCTTCAAAGTTAGATGGGTCTTAAAATTTACCCTCCACTGTTTGTCTTGTAACTTCCTCATAAAATCTTTGTTTGACGAACAGTTTACACCATTATAAATCTCTCTCTATTATATTTCATTTGAGCTGCAGATACAAAGTGCTAAAAATGTTGTTTAGGGCCTCAAAAACACACTGCAAAAAGATGACCTTCAAACAATATACAATGTCACAGAAATTCACTGGTTTTCTGTTGTTGTAGAACATCCAAAGTACTCCACACACACAAATTTGAACTTGTACACTCATATTTATCATGTGTAGCAACAACATAATGTAGTGCATGCTCCATGCACCTATAACCAATGTGGATCACTTCTTTGTCGTGCCAATAGCTAGTGCGCACTACTTTTGTGTCGCTTGCCAATATCCACTGTGCACAATTTTGGTTCATGCACTAATATCTATTGCGCACAATTTTTGTGTCGCGCTCTAATATTACGCGTTCATTTTACTATATGCGTTGCACCATGCCAAAGTTTAGTATGCCCCCATCGTGCACCAGTAATCCACGCACATCATTAACTAAATTGTCTTGCAACAACATATACCCACATTGCATGTGCACCAACAATATTCCTCTGTGCTCTTTCAATACTACACACACCACTTGCACCATTATTATGCGTGTGCACACCGTGCATGCCAATATTACGTATGTGCCACTCAATTCATACCACGCGATGCTAAATTTAGTGTACACATCTACACACTATTATTTTTTGCGCATTACCACTCTGCACCACACAGCGCCAATTTTAAGTGTGCAGACCCACACGCCAATATTTTATGCGCATTACCAGTTTGCACCGCACAGTGCCAAATTTTAGTGCGGACATCCGCGCACCAATATTTTACGAGCATTTCCACTCTACACCATGTGATGCCAAATTTTATTGTGCATAGCCACACACCCTTATTTTCCTCACATCACAATCTTTTCACTGTGCATCATGCATTTTTAGTGCGCACACCTGTGCACATTCATTTTTATGTGCATCAATTCCTCGTGAATTCTTCTGCAAAAGTTGGGTCTTTTGCCAAAAATTCTCCTAATTTTCACCATAGACATTATGCAGCTATGAAATTTGTTCAATTTCACCTTGATAACTCCAATTCAACCTCTACAACAACAAATCGTTGTTGGTTGACATTCCTGGAACGATTTTTTCCCAAACTCAATTCAGGAATTGAGAATTTTAATCATCTAATCTCCCTCCATCTGTCATGGCTTCACTATAACTTCAAATTTGACCAATTCCAGGTCTGAATTTTCTAGAACATATATTAAATTAAGAATATCTCACCAGTTGGCCAAATTTCTCAATTTTCCCATTAATTTAACAACATAAATTGGGGCTTTTTCCCAATTCCACACAATTTCTTCTAATTTTTACCATGGACGCTATGTAACTTGAAATTTGGCCACTTTGAAATCAATTCTTTGTGTAATTTCACTTCAATTCAACTTTCTCAACCCATCATGGCTCAGTGTTGAAAACTAGAGCTCTGATACCATATTGTAACATACCCAACCACCCAGGCCGGGTCATGCCATCGAAAAGATTTCATGCTCTGATACCATATTGTAATATACCCGGCAACATAGGTTGGGTCATGCCACCGAAAATATTTCATTCTCTGATACCATATTGTAACATCCCCAGAATCCAACTAGGCTATGCCACATAGAATTTCCGAACTATATGCAAAATTAAAACGTATACACACAGAAACTCTTGCGGACGTTTATATATAAAAATTAAAATAGACACGTACATTCCATAAATGCATAGATTCATATAGAATAATAATAAGAGTACACATGCAACACACACAAGAAAAACCCATAAAAATAAATGCATAAATAATAATGCAACATGTAATTTAACACACAATTGACACTTATCTTGGTAAGAATATTACCAATTGCATGTAGACCTTCAATGAATCTCCCAAACTTAGACCATGTTGCTCATCAATCTCAGTAGTGGGTTACCCCCAAGATGGGACTAAACTCTACCCAGGTAAATGGATTCCTAACTAGGGTGATGTATCTCAGACAACAGGAAAGACTTTGTCACATGTGCCAACTCAAACTAACATCCTACAGTCCCTCATTCCCCACATTCCTATCCCACCCCAGGAAGTGTGCCCCTTCTCTACTTAACAGTCCCTAGCTTCCCCACTTCCCTTTCAGGGCTTCACCAACAACCCAGACAGGAAGTCTCAAAGCCCTGTAGTTGTAGTTTAGCACCTTTGGGAAATCTATTTCCAGAAATTCTCTCACCTAGAGAGAAATTGCTCACGGGCCTAACAACCTACCTCTTCAATATCCCACAGTCTTGACAACCTGCCTTTTCAGTCCAAATCCAAAGCTAACCAGGTATAGGTATAGGTATGGGTACAAATATGGGTATGGAAATAGGTACAAGAAAGTACAAAGGAAAACTAAACGAGTGAGTGAATTTTGATGGAATGAATGAATGGATGAATGGATTCCCCTCAAATGAACTAAGTCCAAACTATATGTATTCATGTTCCCAACTTGGCACTTGTCATGTTGAGAGCTATTTTGGTCCACTTTTCCCCATCCTTAGAACTTATGATAAAATAATTATCCATACTTTATACTTTAAGAAATATAAATATAATATTCCTTTTTGGCTTAAGCTTCCTAGCTTAGCCCCTTATCCTTAACTTTTAGGCCCCCCCCCTTTCCCTAAATAGTGGATTTTAGTCCCCCATACTCTTTTATCATGGTTTGTCTACATGCAATGATGTATTATATTAATGATATGAGTATTACATATACAAAAATATCTCCCCTGGCCTTTAGCATCTAGGCTCTCCAGCCTAATCATCACATAAGCCTTCTGGCTTATAACAAACTGGCTCACCAGCCTATAAAACACCACATATACACACAAGTCTCTCAGGCCTCAAAATTAAATGAAGTTAAGTTTGTTGCATGTGATATTATGGAATGTGCACACTTCATCATTTTAGCGTGCAGTACATGTGCGCACTACACCATGGAAGGTGCATGAAAAAATTATAACAACAACTCACCAAATTATAAGCATTTTTACATTTACATTTACAATTTGGGGTTCATCCTAGGGGTATTACATAGTCACTGCCTCCCTAACTGCAACCAACTCATTTCAAACCTGTCATATCTAGGTGAGATAAGTTTTCATTGTGTCTGATCATGTCATCATTGTGTCTCTAAGCTTATCTCTTAGCACCATTTTTTGATTCTCATTCTTACTCTGAAATAAACTCTTTATATCCTCCCACATGTCCTTTGTATTTTTCTTCCCCAACAAATGAGGGATCAAATGATCCTTCACTCCATATACAATCATGTTCTTGGATTTCACATCCTTCTGATTATGGATGACCAGTTCTTCCACATCTATTGAAGGAGTGATCTAAGTATTAGTGAATTCCCATATCTCATTCTCCATCAACACCAACATGATTCTCTCCTTACGAGGACTATAGTTGGAAATTCCATCCAAACTATCCTCAAATCGCAAACCAGTTTCCATCTCCAAGATCTAATTTGATAAAATGTTGTTGAAACTACCTTTGTATTGTCTTGTATGATCCTATGTGTGCATGTCACCACTACAACCGATGTATGTATTCATCTTTTCTTAATACAACCCATGTATGTATGCACCTTTTCTTACTGCAACCCACGTACAACTTCATACTCCTACAAAACCAATTTTTGCCTATGTATGTTTGTTTCCCATAAATTCATCCTCCAATCTATGTGTGTTGGTTTATAGATATGCTAAAATATCTTATAGATCTAACAAATATGTTGCAAAATATAGTGTATATTTTCTTAGTCCTTCAAGAACCCATCTTATCACTCTCGATACAATAGATATGATGTTGTAATCCTGATATTGGGTCCCTATCAGAGCGACTGCTCTGGTACCATGTCGAAATTTCCCTCAACCCATCACCTAGCAGTTAATTCCAAAAAATCATTAATTGAATCAAAGAACAACTGAGTTACCAACTAAATAGTACAACATAAGCATGAATAAGGAAACCAAATCTCATGCATAATACAAAATTATAGTATTCCTGTCAACTAAGTTATTCATTCAAATAGATTCAAATCTTACAAGGGCTCCCATACCTCATAAAATGGCCCATAGAGAAATACAAAAAAATATAGACAACACATGCAAACCTAGAAATTCCTCTTTGGTTGTACAATCTTGTATGGTCAAGTCTCAGAACTTATACGCACCTGTCTCCACTAAGACCCATGTATATACATGTTTTTTCTCATTGAGACTAGCGTACATATGCACTTGTCTCCATTGAAAAGTGTGTATAGCTCTATAACTATTGGAATGGCTCTCATCTGCTCGATCTTCTTGCAGATTCCTATTCTCCCTTCTCCTTGACCTGTATTGATATCTATATGGAACTCCTTCTCCATCTATCCAATATCTCCTTGAATCACAGTCCTTCATGATCCAACTCTTGAGAAAAAATCCTTCTTTTCTCTGTCAAGTAAGAAATATACATTGTATCTCACAAGCATATCTCACCCAAGTGTATCCCACAAGTGTATCTCACCCAAGAGTCTCTAAAGAGTGTATCTCACACAAGTTTCTATCAAGTGTAAGAAAAAATCATTGCTTTCTTCTACACTCTCAAATGACTCCACACTAGGAAAAATCCTTCTTTCTTATCTCTGTGTGAAAATTTTGACCTTGGTTGTCACCAAAAGTGTCTTCTCCTTTACCCTAGCCTTTCTTTTATATGAATGAGTTATGACCTAGCCATAATATACAAAATGCTTGATGGTTGAGATTACTTCTCACCTCACTTGAGATCAACTACTATTATTTAATTCGATAATTCTAATTAAATCATTTCCTGAAAATAAAAAATCAATAATTACTTTAATTATAGTAATGTATCAAGGTAGAATACTTTGGACGAATTCCAAATGCTAGACACCAAGCCTATGTAGAATTACCTGTATGATTCCACCATGCATCAACACTTTAAATCACAGAGATTTGTTGTTCAATGGTTAAAACTATGGCTAGGGAATACTACATACAAGAAATATAGACAGTTTCTTGGGGTTACTTGAAACAAGTGTTTCTCCTTGTTGGAAACATTTATAACCCCTATTGGTACCCCTTCGAGCAGTACTGCATCAAACATAATACATACATGACCATCACTCCCATGTTCCAACAATTATATCAGGAGTCCCCTAGTTCTTCTGAAACCAGCTCTAGATTAGTCAATTGATTGCTTGACTATTATAGTGACACTAAGAATAACACTCGGGAAGATACTCTTTAGTTCCTAGGTGATTGGGTAGTATAACTAAGGGTATATTCATGCCACCTTAGTTGGTTCCCTAAGATATTTAGCTAAGTACTACTATTTTTTGTCGCATGTATATGATATAGCTATAACACACGGAAAATTGACTTGTTTGTAGGAACCCTGAAAACCATAACCCTTGGGAAAAAAAATAACAAGAAAGGAACATAAGGGAAATTTTGTCACATAGCCTTGCCTCCTACATCCTGGTTTTGAAATTCCTACACAATTGTCCCTATTAACAATTTGGAAATTTTGTCACTATAGTATTCTTTAGTCCGAGGTATAACTTCGTAGGAGTATTGAAAAAAAAACTAGTGGTTCTAATGGCACCCTTATTTGGCACATATCCCATTGTATTCCTCTATTCTTTCTTATCACCATGGTACTTATCACTTCTAAGCCTTTTTTTCCATGGATCCACCCACCCTTCCTGTCACCCTTATTTTCCACCTCTCCCATTGGATTTGTCTTTTCATCCTGATTTTCATGGTATATATCACTTATGAGCCTTTTTCTATGGACCCACTTCCTCTCCCTGACACCCTTCACTCCCAAATGGCTAGCCACCAATCATAACCAATAAATAATTAACCTACAATAAAAAAACAAAAAACACAAGGAGACCATCCAAAAAATGACTTCTAAACTTGCTTCAGTCAATTCTCGAGTTTAAACCTTCACTAACCAAGTTAAGGGATAATTTGACTGATTTAAGGGATAATTTGACACCATCCATGGCTTATTTGACTACCTCCAATCCACTCTCAACAAAGTGTTGAACCAATCCTAGGGCCATCTCTCATCTAAAAAACCCTCACACTTAGATGGTATTGAATCCTCCCATACTATGTCCTTTCATTCCAACTCCCTTCACTATGACCCTCATCTTCCCAGTGTTGAGGTCAATACATTTGATGGCTCAGATCCCACAAGTTGGGTCACTCAAATAGAACATTATTTCTCCTTTCATGGAATTATTGATGAGTTGGAAAAAAAAAATACTTCTTTATCTAGACCTTAAACGCTAGCAATGGTGGCAAAGGTGTAAAAATGCAAACCAAGGGTATATTTCCTGGACACACTTTGTTGCAAATATTTATGAACTATTTGACATAGACACCCACCATTTAGGCTGTTTGACCAAGTTGAAATAGCCTGGAACAATGGAAGACTTTATAATTTACTTTGATCACTTGGATTCCAAAACGGAGGGCATGTTTAATTTCTTCTTTAGGGAATTCTTTATCAGTGGCATAAAGGATTAAATATACACTCATGTCCTAATGGATTTCCCCTAGACTTTGTTGAAAGCTACTAAATGTGCCAAGGAAGCACAAAATATTGTCTCTGCCAAAAATATAAAACCCTCTTTTACTCCTTGTGCTCGATCCACAAATCCCACCCCTCCTGCCCCTCCTTCTACTCCTCAGAAGATCTAAAAATTAACTAGGGAAAAAATGGTTGAACGCCAAATCAAGGGTCTTTTCTATAACTATGATGAAAAATATTTTTTGGGGTACAAGTTTAAGGAGAAAAAGATTTTTATGGCCATTTCTGAGGATGTTTCTAACAAGGCGTTCATTGTTTCCCCTATTGAAGAGATACCCCAAGAAGATGATCTTACTCGTCCCTCTAATCCATCATAAGTTAA
>JASDQU010102058.1:177334-190654 GCA_032191745.1 Picea mariana
ACAAATTTAAACTTTAGTACAACATATCATTCACAATAACATGGGAAAATAGAGAGAGTCAACTAGGTGATTGAGGATGTGTTGAGGATGTACATGATGGATAAACCATTGAAACGAGAATATTATTTTCATTTGGTTGAGTTTTATTATAACAATGGGTATCAAGCATATTTAAATATGATCACATTTGAGTCACTTTATGACATAAAATGCAACACACCAGTGAGCTAGGACATCCGAACAGATAGAGCAATGGTTGGGCCATAATTGCTCAGGGAAATGGAAGAGCAGATGGTAAAGATAAAATAAAACTTAAAGGTTTCTCAAGAAATGCATAAAATCTATGCAGATAAAGGCATAACTCATAGAGAGTACAAAGTGGGTGACCATGTGTTCTTGAAATTGAAGGCCAAAAGAAGTTCCTAGAAGTTGAGGAACGGTTCAAAGCTTGCATTGATATATTGTGGACCATTTGAAATCCTAGAGAGGATTGGTCCTTTTGCATACATGATCATACTACCTTCTTCCATGTGTATTCATAATGTATTCCATTTATATTTTCTTAAAAATTATGTACCTGATGCTAATCATGTCATTGATTGGAATGTGATTCAGGTGGAGCAAGAAGGTTACTTTCAAGTGCATTCGGTTTTCATATTGGACAGAAAGATCAAACATATCTAGAATCGATCCATAGGGATAGTAAAGGTAAAATGGATCTAGCATGGTCCTGAGGATGCAACCTGTGAGCACGAAGATGTCACGTGGGAAGAGTACTCACATGTTTTTGAATATTTTGATTGTACATTTGTATATAATGCACTAAGGACAATGCATAAATAAATGGGAGGGGAGTGTAATACCCATATGATGAAACCCAATTTTAAATGTAAATGTAAATGTACAGATAATATGGTCAGCTAGGACCCAACTTGACACTTGTCATGTTGGGAACTACATGCTCCCCCCACATGGTGATATGTTCCCACTCAGGAAATTAGGATAAATGAATATCCAATACTTTATACTTTAAAGTCTTAGGAATATTAATATAATATTCCTTTGGGCTTAATCCTCCTTGGCTTATCCCTTCATCTTAGAATCTTAGCTCCACTTTCCCTTTCTAGTGGAGTTTACCCCCCCATACGCTTTTGTCTAGTTGGTCTGCAACAATGATGCATTTTATTAATATTCAAGTGTGATTACATTTTACAAAGATAAGATCACTAGCCTTTTAGCATCCAGGCTCTCCAGCCTAATAACCACATAGGCACTCTAGCCATAAAACATATGTACAAAGGCACTCTAGCCCCAAAATATTCATGTTCCTTTGTACATATGTTTTGAGGCCAGAGTTCCTGTGTGGTTATTAGGATGGAGAGATTGGATGATAAAATGCCAACAAGCCTATGTTTGTAAAATGTAATCACACTTGAATATTAATAAAATGATCATTGTTGCAGACCAACCAGACAAAACAGTATGGGGGGGATAAACTCCTCTAGAAAGGGAAAGTGGGGCTAAGATTCTAAGACGAGGGGCTAAGCCAAGGAGGTTTAATTCCAAATAAATATTACATCAATATTAATAAAGTTTTAAATCATAAAGTATGGGATAGTCATTTATCCTAAGTTCTTAAGTGGGAACATATCACCATGTGGGGGGGGCATTTAGTTCCCAACATGACAAGTTTCAAGTTGGGAACATGCACATATATTTGGGGAATTTAGTTCATTTTCCCATCATTCCTTAATATTTCCTTCATCATTCCATCATCATTCCACAATCATTCTTACCATCACTCCTCTCATATCCTCCATACACACTCTATAGCCATCAACCATACCCACCATTGGGGAAATATTTGGAGTGGTTTCTAGGTAAATTGATTTGAAAAGGAGGGTTGTCAGGCTTATGTGCTATTAAAGAAGTGTTTTATCGGGCTTGTGAGGATTCTCCTTAGGTGAAAGAGAAGTGGGGAATTATGTTCCCAAAGTACCAAGATGCAACTACAGGGATATGAGACTTCATGTCTGGCCTGTTACTGAAGCTGCAAAGGGGAAGTGGTGCAGTTGAAAGAATTTTGAGCAGAGAAAGCACACACTTCTTGGGGTGGGAAAGGAATTAGGGGAATGCAAGACTGTAGGTTGTCTTCTAGAGTTTTCACCTTAGTATGGATATTTTGGATGTTGAAATATCTTATCCTGGATTAGAATTCCTATTCCCTAGTGGAGTTTTATCCCCAGCTCAGAGGTGACTTGATGTTGAGAGGTTATGAGAAACAGAGTCTATGGTTGGGAGGAAAGTTTGAGTTTTGGATGTAGTTGGTGTTTTATTCATAAGATAATTGTCTCTTGTGTATTTAATATAAATGACACATCACTATTTATGTATATTCCTATATTGTTATGCATGTATATATTTGTTGTTATTTTGCATAATGTTGTTCATATGAAAATCATTCCTTTTATTTTAATGGTATCAAATTTGGAAATTTGGAGTGGAATTTCCCAGCTTGGGGTTGGAGATGGTACACTCCAACTTCCCATTACCCTTCTTTGCTTGTGGCTTGGATTCATTTTCCTAGGGCTAACCATATTTTATCTATCCTTTGTTCTGGGAGTTATGGGCACCTTTACCATGCTTCTGTTGCGATGGGTTTTTATAACTGAAATCTCACTTATTCATTTTCTTGAAAGTTTGCTCAATTTTGATAGCATATCTATAACATCCCTAATATCCAACTGAGCTATGCCACATAAAATTTCCAAACTGTATACAAAATTAAAATGTATACACATAGAAACTCTTGCGAAACTTTATATATAAAAATTAAAACAGATAAATACATTATGTAAATACATAGATTCATACATATAATAATCAAAATATGCATAAGCTCACAGGGGTGTAGACCGATTGGCAAGTGCCGTGTAAATGGAAGGAAATATGTAAAAAAGAGGTCTCAAGGTCGATTCTCACCCCGATTTACTCGGAGGGCATGCATGCGGGATGTGTATTCCTCCATAGGGTTTATAAGGCATCCGACAGGATTAGACCCCGTGTCACATGAGTACGATACTGCCATTGTTAGCGATTCCCCTAGTTACAAAAAAATAAAAATAAAAATAAAAAATAAAAATACACATGCAATACACACAGGAATAACGCATACATAATAATGTAACATGTAATTTTACACAAAATGGACACTTATCTTGGTAAAAATATAACCAACTGTGTGCAGACCTTCCACGAACCTCCTAGCCTTAGACCATGCTGCTCATCACTCTCAGCAGTGGGTCACCCCTGAGCTGGGACTAAACTCCACCCGGGTAAAGGGATTCCTAGCCAGACTGATGTATGTTAGACAATAATAAAGACTCCATCATAGGTGCCAACTCAAAATACAATCCTACAGTCCCTCATTCCCCACATGCCTGTCCTGCTCCAGGAAGTGTGCCCCTTCTCTTCTCAACAATCCTTCGACTGCCCTACTTCCCTTCCAGGGCTTCAAAAATAGGCCAGACAAGAAGTCTCAGAGCCATGTAGCGACAGCTTGGCACCTTCGAGAAATCAATTCCAAACAATTCTCTCACCTAGAGATAAATTTCTCACGGGCCTGACAACCCATCTCTTCAATATCCCATGGGCCTGCTAACCTGCTTCTTAAGTCCAACTCCTAAGCTCACCAGGTACAGGTATAGGTATGGGTACAGGTACATGTATGGATACAAGTTCGGGTACAGTGCATGTACAATGATAGTAACACAAAGGTACATGGGATAGCTGAATGAGTGAGTGAATGATGATGGAATGAATGAATGAATGGATAGGCAAATGAACTAAGTCCAAACTATATGTATGCATGTTCCCAACTTGACACTTGTCATGTTGAGAGCTACTTTGGTCCACTTGTCCCCATCCTTATAACTTAGGATAGAATAATTATCCAAACTTTATACTTTAAGGAATATTAATATAACATTCCTTTTTGGCTTAAGCTCCCTAACTTAGCCCCTTATCCTTAAATTTTATCCACCCCCTTTCCATAAATAGTGGAGTTTAGTCCCCCATACTCTTTTATCGTGGTCGGTCTACATGCATCAATGTATTATATTAATGATAAGACATATACAAAAATAGGCTCAGTAGCCTTCAACATCTAGGCTCTTCAGCCTAATTCAACACATAATCCTCCTAGATTATAATAACTGGCTCACCAGCCTATAAAACACAACATATAATACACAAAGGTTCCATGGCCTCAAAATCATACACACTTAAGTTTGTTGCATGCGGTATCCTAGAATGTGCACACTTCATCATTATAGTGCAAAGTACATGTGCACACTATACCATGGAAGGTGCATTCAAAATGATATAAAACAACTCACCATCTTAAGTACATTTGCATTTACAATTTGGGGTTCAGCCTAGGGGTATTACAATCCCCTCCCCTTATTTATGTAATGTACTTAAAGCATTATAGACCATGTACCATTCAAAATCTTTAAAAGTCTCCAAGCTTTAGCTATTGGAAGCTTGATATCCATCTGCTGCTCTACTTTCCAACACCAATTCTGGTATTCATACTACAAATGGAATTCAATTTCTCTATTCCATAGAGTTACTTTCAGGAATAATTCAACTCATTGTTCGATTTGACACACCCTCCTTATGGCTTCTACCATGACATAAGAATCCTTGGGTTTCCTCCTCCTTGTTTGACTCACCCTTCCAAGCTCAGACATCCCTTCACTGCTATGCAGTCCTTCAACGATCCATCTTACCAAGGATTTTAGACACAAGGAGAGCGTTAACCCATTAGCAGAACCCCACCAAGGTTCTACAATTATAGGGATTTAGTGTCCTCAACAATAGTTGTTCTTTCTCAACATTCCAACTTTAATCAATATTATCTCATCTTCATCATACACATGAAGTTATCATGAGAGAACATTATAAAAATTCCATTTTAGAAATCAAATTAATTTCATACGGAATTTGACTTTTCCCAAAATATGAAATTCTATTTCATAATTTTTTTTTTTTTAGTTGCTGTTGCAATAATAGGATGCATCCTTCCTTCTAGATTTCAGCAAGCACCATGATGAATACCATTTTTCCTGCGATGATTCTATCTTGCATTACACCAAAAAGTTGTCAGTATTTCATGTACATCATATTTTAATTGCAATATGTACAAAAACCTTATGCAGTGATTTTAGAATTTCCTATACATAGAAATCCAATCAAAATTACCAAACAATTTATTAGATAGAATGACTCATCATTCTATGCATATGGATGTTCGCAATTAATAACAATAAGTTCATTATTTCAATTTTATGAACAATTTTTTTTTTTTTTTTTCTGTAGTCACTATTCCTGTGACTACCTGGCTTGCAACTTTCCTGTTTCAATGTCTAACAGTTCTTGAAATGTTATCATCTCCATGAGTTAGCAATATTTGTGTCATTAGTATAATTATTTCCATTCAAAAACATATATACATGCACTCACAAAATGCATTCAACAAATGCATTTAAGTATAGAATTCTATCATGTATGAATGAAACTCTGCCACTTACTAGACATGAGTGMAATTTTCAATGCCTATTTATTCAATGCACCTTTGTATTGATTTTCAAAATGATCTTTATCTAATTCATGTATCTCACCATCCATAAATTATAAATCTTGCCAATGTCTTAACATATTCTCCACACRCTTCCCATTGTCTTCTCGATTATTTGGATGCCTTCCTTTTTGACGTGAACACTACACCAAGAATATAATTTTGTGGTGTGTATTAGTGTTAGAAAAAGGTTGCAGTCCAAGTTTTACTTAAGGTAGGAATCTCATTGGGTATTTGTGTGGTACGTAACCTTTCTATATYCACACCTTTCCATATCCAACCATGTCCTGGTCTCATACATGACTAGATTTCCTAGCATSATTCCTATAACAAGTTCTTATCTTTTATTTCTTTGGTTATTATCTCATAACCAAATTAACATGACATGCTACTTTGTCATTGTGTGCATTCAAAATCTAAAAATATTTGATAACTATAACATGCCTCTAGCCTTTACCACACCTAGTGGTAACTTATTCATGTTAATGCACTTAAACAATACCATACTGCGTATTATAAAAATTCAATTTGGAAATTCTTACCTAAATTTTCCTTTGGAAATTATGCAATATAATTTCAAAAGATAAATACTTACCTGCATGGATTCCATTAAATGAATTTAATGCTACCTGATTATTTGATGAAAATAGAATCTCTCATGCCTATTTATCAATCCTATAATCAACATTCCAACTTTCTGTTGATTCCTTCCATATGTAGCAATATTATCAACAACACTTGCAAACATTCAAGCATTCTCACTTTATTGTTGTCCCAACAAGCCATGACATAATTGCTGCTACAATAATTGCAACAACTTCTTTCTCCATGTATCACTTTACCTTTTTTTTTTATCTCAGAAGTCTTCAATTCTTCAGGATCCTTGAATATTCATTTGCTCTTCACTATAACCATTGTGCATGATTATTTCTGATCTCATCACTTTCTAACCAAATCACTCTTGGCTTCCTTTTCTTTTCCATCCAAGTACTAAAATGATATTAAACTTTAACTTTTATTTATTTTTCAGATCCATCTATCCCAACTCATACTTGGATGAATTATAATTCCAATGATGATGTCTTTTAGACTTTGGATCCTCAACATCCATTTACTTTTCAGACTGAACTACTTCAACTCTTTCTTGAATGAATACTTTAGTATTTGAGTTGTCTTGCACTCTTCTCTTCTCCTTTCCAACTAGCCTCAAACTTGGCTTGCATAACCAATCTCTAGCATACTGTAAGGATGCACATATGCCTCCTTCTTTAATGCATGGAATTAATTTAATTTAATTTAATTTACCATCATAATTTAATTTAATTTAATTTACCATCATAATTTTAAGTGATACTTCCACCCCATGGAAATGTCACTAATGGCTCTATGCCACTTGATATGGATTCTTCTCAGGCACCATTTCTTTTGCATTCAAAACCATGCATAGATCCATTTTCTTCTTCATGGTTCCTTACTGAATCTCTACAAAGATTCATTTTACTTTTAAGTCTTTCTTGGATTTGAAATATCCATGCTAGTGTGGAAATATCTTCAATACCTTTGGAATGCATAAAAAATCCTCTACTATTCTTGATTTCTCTCCTGGAGTGTTGTCCTGCATTCCCATTAGCTTGATATCTACCTCATGATTTATTCTTCCATTATCCTAGGATGTTCATGGATTTTCACCTATCTATTATGCTAATATTAATTTTCAGCATTCCACTATTATTTGGATCCCTCTGATCCAACTCCTACATGACCCAATTATATTTCCAGTCATTTTTTCTGAGTAACCTTGGATAGTTAACACCAAATTCCTTCTTGAGGTACTTGATTTATCCCTTCCTTATCTGATCATATCAACACTTGTATTTTCTTGATGAATATTACTTTCTTCTATCTGACCAATCCGATTCAACCTGACTTGCATAATCCCCTTCCATCATGCCATATTGATGCACCTATGCCTCAACCAACACTCCTTACTTATGTGCACCTTCATTTATTTACCCTTGAAGTGATTCCCTTAATACCATACTTCCACTGCACACTTTGATAACCATAAGGGAAGGATTAATCTATAATTGCGTAACTAATCCCTGAATATGATGCACTCTTTATCCATATTTGCACTAAGCCTCTTTCTTTATCTGATTACTATCATTATGATATTCAATTCCTTTTATAATAGATCTCAGTCCAATTTATTGCTTAATCTGTATATTGGTTTATTTGGGAGTGAATGTACTTTCACTAATTCATTCACTATATGATCTATTCCTTTGCCCAGATTCCATTAAGTACTTGAATAACATGAGTGGACTTCCGGTAGTGGATTCCCAAGACTTTATGGCTGCACCCAAATTCATACCTTAACATTTTTTAGTCTTGGCTTTTGATCATCTTATGAAATATTTTTGTAATAGAACTCTTTCCTTGAGTACCTTTGCTTATTTAACTAAATTTCAACCTTCTCACCTTGTAATAACTAAAATTTTTTAACTCTTAAAAAATGTGCAGCCAACAAAATTTGTTAGGCTAAATAATTTAACAAATTTATGAAATTATGTACGATTTTGTTCCAATAATGCATCATAATTCCTTCTTTTGATCTCTTGTGAAAACTAACAGCCCAAATAAATTTTTTGGGTGGATAATTAGACTCCTCTATCCAAGATGTTTCTAATGACTACTCCCTTTCTCAATTCTGAGTCTTGAGCATAAAGTTATGGTCATTTGAAAATTGTCTCTTAATTTCTCCTGTTCACACCTCAAATTGGTGCAAATATGCGCTATAATTATGCTTTTTTGCATATACTCCATTGGAGTTTTGGTAAGAGCTCAATTATTTTTATTCATATATATATTTTGGACAGTCTATCCAAATTTCATCTCTTTCTAGTTTCTGGGCTGCTAGTTACAACCTGTTGAAGTTTTAGGCCAATTAGTGTTTTTGGTCTAGAATGCTACATGTACCTTCTCTGCCATCTTAAAATTTTTGACATGCCCATAATTTTAATTCATCTCTAGGACTGTTTTCTATGGTCTAACACATTTCCATAGACTACTCCTATGCCTCAATATGATTTTGGAGCAAAAAGTTATGGCCCTTCGAAGTTAGTTGGGTCTTAAAATTTACCCTCCACTATTTGTCCTGTAACTTCCACATAAAAGCTCCATTTGACAAACATTTTACACCATTAGAAATCTCTCTCCAGGATCTTTCATTTGAGCTGCAGAGAAAGAGTGTACTTTGATTCAATTTATTGTCGGGTTTTTTGAGTATCTAAAAACGTTGTTTAGGGCCTCAAAAACATGCTACAAAGAGATGACCTTCAAGCAGTATAAAATGTCACATAAATTCACTGGTTTTCTGTTGTTTTACACCATCCAAATGACTTCACACTCAGAAATTTGAACATGGACACCCATATTTAGCACACACGAAAACACCATAAAGTAATGCATTTTACATGCACCTATAACCAATGTGGATCACTTCTCTTTCGTGCCAATATCTAGTGCACACTACTTTTGTGTCGCATGCAAATATCTACCATGCACAATTTTGGTTCACACACTAATAACTATTGCACGCAATTTTTGTTTCACGTGCTAATATTCTGCATGCATTGCACTCTATGCACTGCACCATGTCAAAGTTTCGTACGCCCCCACCACGCACCAGTACTCCACGCACACCATTAATTAAATTGTTGTACGGCAACATATACCCACATTGTGCACGCACCAACAAAATTCCTCTTTGCTTTGTCAATACTGCGCACACCACATGTGCCATTATTATGCGTGCGCACATCACGCACCAGTATTACACATGCGCCACTCAATCCACACTGCGCAATGGTAGATTTAGTGCACACACCCGTGCACCAATATTTTCCGGACATTACCACTCTGGACCATGTAACGCCAAATTTAAGTGTGCACATCCATGCACCAATATTTTCCGTGCATTACCACTCTGCACCACGCAATGCCAAATTTAAGTGCGCACACCCACACACCAATATTTTTTGTGCATTTCCACTCTGCACCGCGCAACACCAAATTTTAGTGTGCGTAGTCACTCACCCTTATTTTCCACACATCATAAAATTTTCACTCCGCATCATGCATTTTTAGTGCGCAAACTTGCACACATTCATTTTTATGGGCATCAATTCCTCATGAATTATGCTGCAGAAATTAGGGATTTTGCCAAACGTTTTCCCAATTTTCACCCTAGACATTCTGCAACTATGAAATTTGTTCAATTTCACCCTGATAACACCAATTCAACCTCTGCAACAACAAATCATTGTTGGTTGACATTCCTGGAACAAATTTTTCCCAAACTCAATTCACGAATTGAGAATTTTAATCAACTAATCTCACTCCATCTGTCATGGCTTCCCTGTAACTTCAAATTCAAACTATTCCAAGTCTAAATTTTCTAGAAAAGATATTAAATTAAGAATATCTCACCACTTGGAAAAATTTCTCAATTTTCCCATGAATTTAACAACATAAATTGGGGCTTTTTCCCAATTCCACGCAATTGCTTCTAATTTTTACCATGGATGGTCTGTAACCTGAAATTTGGCCACTTAGGAATCAATTATCTGTGAAATTTCAATTCAACTCAACTTGCTCGACCCATCCAGGCTCAGTGTTTAAAACTGGAGCTCTGATACCATATTGTAACATCCCCAATATCCAACTGAGCTATGCCACATAAAATTTCTGAATTGTATACAAAATTAAAACGTATACACAAAGAAACTCTTGCGGAACTTTATATATAAAACTTAAAATAGATAAATATATTCTGTAAATACACATATTCATACAGAATAATAATCAAAATACATATGGAACACACACATGAATAACACATACATAATAATGAAACATGTAATTTAACACAAAATGGACACTTAAAAATATCACCAACTATGTGCAGACCTTTCATGAACCTCTGAGCCTTAGACCACATTGCTCATCATTCTCAGCAGTGGGTCACCCCCGAGCTGAGACTAAACTCCACTTGGGTAAAGGGCTTCCTAACCAAGCTGATGTATATCAGACAAAAGGAAAGACTTCGTCATAGGTGCCAACTCAAGATAACAACCTATAGTCCCTCATTCCCCACATTCATGTCCCACCCCAGGAAGTGTGCCCCTTCTCAACATTCCTTTGACTGCCCTCTTCCCTTCCAGGGATTCAAAAATAGGTCAGATATGAAGTCTCAGAGACCTGTAGTTGCAGTTTGGCACCTTCAGGAAATCAATTCCCAACAACTCTCTCACCAAGAGAGAAATTGCTTACGGGCTTGAAAACCCACCTCTTTAATATCCCATGAGCCTAACAACCCACTTCTTCAATCCATCTCCTAAGCTCACGAGGTACAGGTACAAGTATGGGTATAGGTACATGTATGGATACAGGTTCAGATATGGTGCAGGTACAATGATAGTAACATAAATGTTCAAGGGATAGATGAATGAGTGAGTGAACGATGATGGAATGAATGAATGAATGGATGGGAAAATGAACTAAGTCCAAACTATATGTATGCATGTTCCCAACTTGAAACTTGTCATGTTGAGAGATACTTTGGTCCGCTTGTCCCCATCCTTAGAACTTAGGATAAAATAAGTATCCAAACTTTATACTTTAAGGAATATTAATATATTATTCCGGCTTAAGCTCCCTAGCTTAGCCCCTTATCTTTAACTTTTATTCCCCCCCTTTCCCTAACTAGTGGAGTTTAGTCCCCCATACTCTTTTATCGTGGTTGGTCTACATGCATAGATGTATTATATTAATGATAATAAATATACAAAAATAGGATAAATGGCCTTGAACGTCTAGGCTCTCTGGCCTAATTCAACACATACACCTCCTAGATTATAATAAATGGCTTACTAGACTATAAAACACAACATATACACAAAGGCTTCCTGGCCTCAAAATCACGCACAATTAAGTTTGTTGCGCGTGGTATCCTAGAATGTGTACACTTCATCATTTTAGTGCATAGTACATGTGCACACTATACCATGGAAGGTGCATGCAAAATAGGGATGATTTTAAGGATGGAAATTTATTTTAAAATGTAGAAACCTTGGCGAATCTTGCTAATCCTTCATATGTCAACTATAAATGTTTGGCGATATTTTTGTAAAAATATTCAAATTTCTAAGTATTTTGTATAGTTTTTATAAAATTTTGGCTATTTTTAAGGTAAAATAATTCTATCCTATAGAATTTGGGCGAATCATTTTTAAAATAGCGAATCTTGTTTTTGGAAAAACCATGGAAAATTAGCCCATGAGCGAAATTTAGCCCCTAAAATCATCCCTGCAAAATGATATAAAACAACTCACCAACATAACTACATTTGAATTTACAATTTGGGGTTCAACCTAGGGGTATTAAAATCCCTTCCCCTTATTTATGAAATATCCTAAGTGCATTATATACCATGTACCATTCAAAATATTTAAATATTTCCAAGATTTAGCTATTGGAAGCTTGATATCCATCTGGTGCTCTACTTTCCAGCACCAATTCTGGTATTTATACTACAACTGAAATTCAATTGCTCTATTCCATAGAGCTACTTTTGGGAATAATTTAGCTCATTGTTCCATTTGACACACCCTCCTCATGGATTCTACCATGCCATAAGCATTCTAGGGTTTCCTCCTCCTTATTTCACTCACCCTTCCAGGCTCAGGCATCCCTTCACTTCTACATAGTCCTTCAACGATCCATCTTGCCAAGGATTTCACACATAAGGAGAGCGCTAACCCATTAGCAGAACCCCACCAAGGTTCTACAATTATAGGGATTTAGTGTCCTCAACAATAGTTGTTCTTTCCCAACATTCCAACTTTAATCATGATTATCGCATCTACATCACACACATGTAGTTATCATGAGAGAACATTATAAAAATTCCATTTTAGAAATCAAATTAATTTCATAAGGAATTCGACTTTTCCCAAAATATGAAATTCTATTTCATAATTTTTTTTATTGTTGTTGCAATAATATGATGCAACCTTCCTTCTTGCTTTCAACAAGCATCATGCTGAATACCATTTTTCCTGCGAATATTATATCTTGCATTCAACAAACAAATTGTCAGTATTTCATGTACATAATATTTTAATTGCAATATGTACAAAAACCTTATGTAGTGATCTTAGAATTTCCTATACCTAGCAATCCAATCACAATTACCAAACAATTTATTAGATAGAATAATTCATCATTCTATGCATATGCATGTTCGCAATTAGTAAGAGTAAGTTCATTATTTCAAATTTCTGAACATAAAAGTTTCTGTAGTCACTATTCCTATGACTACCTGGCTTGTAACTTTCCTGTTGCAATGTCTATCATTTCCTGAAATGTTCTCATCTCCATGAGTTAGCAACATTTCTGTCGTTAGTATAATTATTTCCATTCAAAAACATATATACATTCACTCACAAAATGCATTCAACAATGCATTTAAGTATACAATTCTGTCATGTATGAGTGCAACTCTGCCACTTACTAGACATGAGTGCAACTCTCAATGCCTATTTATTTAATGCACCTTTGTATTGATTTTTAGAATGATATTTATCTAAGTCATGTATCTCACCATCCATAAATTG
>JASDQU010102058.1:208372-232003 GCA_032191745.1 Picea mariana
TTGACCCACAGTCAGTTTCATGATTATTGTGTTGTATACTTACTGCATATCCACACTTTCACAGTCTCATAGTCATTTCGTATTATCCTTGCCACTATTTTAAAAGGTGATTGAGCCATGTCTATTATCTTACAGTCACTTTGGGAATTAAATATTTGTCTTTTCTTGCAGCCATACCTTGAGGCTTATGCCTATTTTTCAGTCCCAAACCTTGTTTTCCCATCCGATAATGTGGGCATGCAAATATTATAGACCTAGTTTCAGAGTCTTGTCCAAATATTTGACCCAACAATTGGAAACATTGATGCCACCCACAAAATTATGGCTTGTTTTTTATTAATATACGAGGTGGTTTGAACAATTTTTGAGTTTAAAATTATTTCTATGGAAACAATGCCCACCAGAGTTCCAGGTGGTTTCAATCCCAGTTTGTTTACAACTGTTATTGGAGGTTGTGATGTGAATATTCTATAATAGAAAGAGGATAGATCTATGATTCTCTTCTTCTCATGATTTTTGGGACATTTTGTATGATTATGATTGAGCTAAATTGTTTTGTAAACAATCTCCTACATAAATTTATGATAGTTTAAGAGGAGAAATGAAATTTGTTTCTTTTTTATAATCATATTGATTTCACCTGAGTTTTATATTGCACGATTCAAAAATATTGTTTCCAGGCTGTGGATCCTGTGTGTGAAGTTAAATGAGTTTTATGGCACAAACAATTTTGGTGGAAGTTTTGGATGGAAAACAATGGATATTCAAATGATTTTGTAGATATTGGCAATGCTGATTTTAATTTAATAAATGTTATTTCCTATAACATAACAATAATCATTATTTTTCCTGTTCATTGTTTCATTTTTCATTCATTATATGCCCGCCACCTTCCCAATAACATTTTTCCATCCCTTGTTCAGTTATCTTGAATATCATTTTTAAATTAAAAATATTAAAAAGGATTGGATAATGATTCTCGGTTGGAAATTGTGACATGGATATATTGTTTTTGGAAGATAAGGACTCTGTGTTTCTTGAACATTATTCATTGTTGATTCTTGTCCATGCTACCATTTTCTGTTCATTAGGAACCCCCTCATATCCCCAATGACCCTATTATTCCCTATTCAATCACAGTTAATTATTAAATTGGATTTGGTGAAATTGTGTTGATGGATGGATTGCATATGCTTTTGTTTTCGAATGATAGAGCCAACATCTTGATTTTATTTAGGTAGAGTATTAGCGAATGGATTGTTAAAAATTTTCATATTCTTATTGGAATATTACTTCAGGATGAGTTTCTTTAGCAAGGGAAGCAATGGCAAAGGTGTAAACAAAGGTAGAGGAAAAAATTGGCAAAGATGCCATAGAAGGCCACGATTCCCAATACATTTTTATGTTGATCCAAAAGAACTAAATCAAGTTTTCCAAGTTGGGTTTTTCAATATATTTGGCCAAGGAATTCTGCAACCTAGGATTGAGAGGCCTCCTTTCCATCCACACCAAAATGTATCTGGTATTTGTGTCCCCCAACATGTTTCTATGCAGCCAGAACCACCTTCTAATGATGGCTAGCAAGAGATCATCCATCAACTTGCTACACATCATAATGGTTCTCCTACAATATCTTTTCCATTGACCCTCCTCCACCACCATTTAATCCAAATGCCCAAGTTGATTGCATAGCTTCACCATCCCAGACTCTACATGAAAGAAAAACGATTAAAAATACTATGCCTGAACCAGAGATTGATAAAGGGAAAAAAGCGGCCCATTCCCCTAAATCTTCCAAAAATTCCTCCTAATCAATGTCCTCCCATCTCTACCTCAAGAATAATTTCTCCCATGTCATCACTGAAATATATCCTCAAGGTTCCAATCAACCTAAGGCTTCTACAAGAGGAAAAACAACAAAAAGATCAAAAGAGAGTAGTGGAAAGAGGCAAATCACCTCTCATAGAAAATATGGTTTTTAATGTTGTTAATGTTATTTTCTTTTGAGGACAGATTTTTGGACAAAAAATACACTTTTAGACAGATTTGTTTTGGATAGCATGGATATGATGTTATTTTTGGATATAGTCATGTTTTATTTTTTATATTAAAATATTTGATTATTAATATGAGGATAGGAGTAACAAGGCGAATGTTTGAGTTAAATTTTGGAGTATTATATTTAATGTTTTAATGATTATTAAAGGAATGAAAATTGGAGTGACAAGGGGTCCCACCTATTTAGTTATTATTTAAATAGACCATTATTTATATATTATTATTTGTCTCAACTAATTAGTTAATCTAATTAATCTTAACACAATAAAGGTAGTTGAACTAGCATAACTTATTGAGAAAAAATAAAATTTCAATCAACTAAAGAGACGAGAGGAGAGAGAATAGAAGGGGAACTTCTAATATAAGGTCTTCTCTATACTTGTAAGATAATTATTTTCTTCATTCATTCTGAGTTTACTAGAAAGCTTAACCATATTGATGACATCAGAGTCTTATTTAAGGCAACATGATTCAAAATTGAATTATATCTTTCAGAAGCTTGTTTCTAAAGGTGTATGATTTATCTTTGGAAGTCTGTGTGTTCTTGTTTGTTTATGGATTATATTTCATGACTGATAAAGAATATTTTTCATATTCAAGTGACAACATTTTTATGGAAAGCTGATCTAGATCTTTAGCTTCAATTTTCTTTTTTTGTTAGAGTCTTTTTATATGGTGCTCATCAGAGACTTCTAAGTTTGAATTTGGTCCCACCCTCGCAGGGGTTTGTAAAGAGAGTTCTACTTTGTATCTCATAATGAAGTTAATATAAAAAATCAGATTTCTGATTTCATTTTCACATGCGTATCTTAATGATATTGTTCAGATTTTACTTTTATTCTCGTCTCTTTTCCTATACACACTTATGTATATATTTTCTTTCTTTATTTTGCATAGTTACATATAACATATAAAATCATCCTTAGTCCCTAGTACATATTACCTGTGGATTAAGAGATTGTTTTGAATCAAAGGCTATAAACTTTGGGTAACATTCCCAACTATATTTCCTTAGCCTAGCAAGATATGAAAATGTTTGAGTATGGTTCTTCATACCTTTTCCTCAACATTTATTTGGAAACCATACTAGAGAGATCTTCCATATCTCTCTAGTTGATTGTATCACGATTGTATTTTATTTTTCTTTTTTGTATGATTACTCTTTGACTAATTTTTTCCATGACAATACTTATTGCGAGACAACCCAATATTGGAAATGGTCTTTATGACCAAACCAACATTACATTGACTTTATTCAACACTATTTTAGAAATTGCTAGTACTCGTGTTGAAATTGAAAACTCTTGGGAAGTAATTGAAAGTGACATAAATATTCATGAACGTTGGGAATCCAGGCAAAGGTATTCCAGAAATCAACAATAACCTTTCCTCTTACCTATTTAATCATTTCTATTTCATGTCCTCTAATTCTCGTATTTATCGAAGAAGAAGAGGATTGTCTCGTGAAGTTACTCCTATTTTTTAAATAGGGAGAATAAGTTTTTTTTAAACACAACAAAGTTCTCTTAGGAGAACCCTATATGATTCTTCCAGTTCATCTTAATCACTCATACCTTTCACCTTCAATATGAAATCCTTGGGTAGTGGTAGTGGCACTATAGGTTCCTCCTCCTTGCAACCTTTCACTTCATGTGTAATTGGTAGTATCTATAGTCATCATATACCTATTCAATCTACTACCAATCCTTCCAAGTTTTATAAATTAAAGAGATGCACTCATTTTTCCATAGGAAATATAGCAATATTTTCACCCAAACATAGACCAAAGCCACCCCCGAGCACCTTAACCTTGACAGATAGAATAATTCTAGAAGAAAACCCTAGAACCAATAGCCAACCAAGGTAGCGTACTTCTCTCCAAATATATAACACCAAGAAGAGATTCTAAACCATAAACAAGGAATAAATTCCAAACCATAACCAAAAGACCAAGTCACTATTGCAGCAGATGTAGCTCTCCTCCAGTCATGCACACCACTTGTCCTTATGCAGTTGTGAGAGTGAGTGAGTAAAAATGAGCTCTATCACCCTCTATTTATACTACTCCAAGTCACTTAACTAGGATGACTTCTTCTTTTAGAGGTTAAGACATAAATATTAATTCTTTTAATGAGCTCACATGTCCTCTAGGGTTTCTACACATCTGTTTAGGGTTTTTCTTGCTTCCCAAAATATTCTAGTCTCATCAAAGGTTACATGCATAGGTTAATACCTCCCATAACTACCACAATATCAAAAATACCTCCTATCTATGGAGGTATTAAAGGAAATGGTCTTGAGCACAAATAGACCATTCAACCCCTAGCATCATCATAGCCACACATGCTATCTCATGATCATGTAGATCAACTTACGAGCAACATTTCCACTATCAATATCATATGATATCATCAACTACATCCTCTATCGAAGCCATACTCGACCTGAGTAATTGGACATGATGTTGAATAAGTCACCCGCTCCACAGAGTGATACAAGGACCATTCTTCTAATCTAGACATATGTAATAGAAGAATGACTATCCCAACAGATGTTGAAATCCACACCATGGGATACAAAGACCATTCCTAGAGGAATGCCAGTCTCGGACTATTTTCTAATCGGGTCATATGTACCATAGAGATCCATCTCTACCTATATTCCTTAGAAAATATTGGTCCTAAACCATTTTCCTAATCAAGCCACAATATGTACCTTAGGAAAATACCAATCCATGATACATCAACAAACTATCAACCTGGACCATTCTCCATAGAGAGAATGTATGTCCACCAACAATATGTTCTGTTTGAACCATTCTCTGCCTAGAGAATGTCTTTCCACTAGCACACTGACTATTCATCTAGTTGGAAATCAACTCCAACACTAGTGGTAATCTCCATGGCACTCAGATAGTATCATATTGATGTTATAATTCCATTTAATAGAACACAACTATGTCTATCCATAGTAGTATACAACTATTATGCAGTGGTACACAACCACTCCTAGTAGCACACAACTGCCAACCAATGACACACAGTCACTACTAGTGGATCACATCCACCCCAGTAGAATACAACTATTGTCCAGAGACATACAATCTCCACAACAATCATATCATCTGATATCAACCTACATAAATAATAACATTATACAAACTGAGTCGTTTGTTCCATTATTCCACTCACATTTGTGATATCCAGAAGAGCATCTGCCCTCATAAAGTAAAACATTATCCATGGGATATCTGGAATATTGATACCAAGCATAGAAGAATAACTATCCCTGATTTCTGATCTTGGACCATTCACCTAACTAGGCCATTCCTCTAGTACTAATCATAGTGCAACTTGGAGAGAATGAGTCTTCCCTAGAGAATGTATATCACTAATTGTTGAACCTGGACCATTCACCTAACTGGGCCATTCCTCCGGCACTAATAAAAGTGCAACCTGGAGAAAATGAGTCTGCCCTAGGGAATGATTGTCGAGACCATTTCCTATGAAAATGAATGTCCTACACCAACCTCCTATAACATACCATTCTTTCAAACTACTCACGACTGTGAACTTCAAAAGAATGAATGCCCGGAGAGGTGGACCATTCTTCTTGACCACTACTTAGAGTGACTTCCAAGAAGAAGAATTATCCTAGACCATTCCCCCACAATGGACACAAGGGGAATCATTGTCTATGGTACATCAACAATATATCTTACCATTTTCATTACGAAAATGATTGTTCGGTCTAGACCATTTTCCGAACTAGAAAAATGTCTATCCGTCAGAAATCTTGGGCCACTTTTTGGACTGGAATGTGACTACCCAACCTAGACCATTTTTCGAAGTAGAAAATGACTTACCATAAATCAATAAAATATTAGTTCTCCCTCCCAAATTGGGAGTAATATCTTCCTTTTCCAATAACAAAGTCATCTCCACAAGTACTAGCTTGTCCCTTAAGTATGGAAAATTTTCATCTTGGACAAAGGCTTTACCAAAATATATGTTATCTTCTCAATTATGAAGATATAATGGAGAACCACTTCTCCTCTATGGACTCTATCATGGAGAAAATAATACTTGATCTCAATGTGATTCGGCCTATCATAGAACACTCATTTCTATGAAAGATTCACACAACTTTGATTATCACAATATATTACGGTCGAATCCAACACTTGATCAAATAATACAAAAACCAGCTTACGGGACCACATTGTTTCCATAAAATCATAACAAGCTGCAATATACTTTTCTTATGCAGTGTTGAATGAAAAATAAAATTGTTTCCTGCTAGCCCATGACATCATGGAAAATCTCAAAATGAAACATATCTAAGTAGCACTTCTTCTGTCAACTACACTCCCTGCCCAATACGAATCGATAAATCCATGTAGTTGTATATCATAACTCAAACGCCCCACAAAGAAAATATCTAGTTGAGTATTATCCAAGTACATTAACACACCAATCAATTTTCGATACAGAGACAGATCTAATGGATCAAAGTCTCTCAAATTATTTAGATATGGCATCATGGGAGCTTGCCATGGATTTATAGTCCATCATCCCAGACTTTTGAAGAACCATTTCAATATACTTCCTCTGTCATAGGAAGTTTTCACCATGCTTTTGTTGTACATGAGAGGCTCTACACCAAGTTTTGCTTGAATCCATACAAGTTCTTCTTCCATATGCATAGTAGGGTCTCTTTCTAGTATACCTCAAAACCTTGAGGTTTCTCTACATACACTTCTTCTTCAACTACTTTGTTGAGAAGAACAATCTTTACATTCATATGATGTAAATTCCAACGTATGGATACTGAAGGAGATATAATGGATCAGGTAGAGGTATGTTTGGTTACTGGAACAAGCTATCAACATAGTCTTCTCCCTCCTTCTCAGAGGATCCTCTAGCCCTAAGTCTCGCCTTGTATCTATCAATGCTTAAGTCTTTTTCACAATTTCTCACATACATTGTTCTTCATCACAACTTCCTTCCATTCCTTCTACTTGATTAATCCTAGTGGGTTCAAACTTGGTTCAATTGGTTGTTATGAATTTTCTTTCTTTCTTGGAATCTTTATGTTCTTCCTCATGTTTTTCTTAAATGTTGGAGTCCTATGGAATATTCTATATATTGGTTGTGGAGCCTGATTATCTTCCTGATTCGTAGGTATTTTTTTTAATCCATGTTTATACCCCATGAAGACTATACACCCTGGAATACTGTAAACCCCTTCATGTGGTGGGGAAAGGGGGGGTTGCAGCAGGGGATTCCAGGCTCCCCACGAGGTACGGGGGAAAGAGGGGGTTCGGGGGTGAATCCCCCGAAAGAAAATTTTCCTTATAAATGTATATTTTAATTTCATAGTAAATCGGGATTGTTCATTACAAGGTCGCAGATCTAGCATTAAAAGTTATGTTAGGGTTTTTTTCTGTAGAAGGAAACCCTCTTTTATGAGGGAATTTTATTGTGGCTATGCATCATTATGAATATTGTATTATGAGAGAGGAGATTGTGATAGAAAGAAGAGGAAGTTACATCAGGTGTGTTGTAGGATGTATCCCTTCATTTGCTAGATTATAATAAAAGAAGGACCTAGAAATTTCTCTAGTGGATGTAACCCACACTAGGTGAACCACATATATCTGTGTCTCTATTGTATTGTGTATATTCTATGTTTTATTTCTGCATTTGTCTTATTTTTATTGCTCTGTGATCCTTTTTTTATAACAACTGGTATCAAAGCAAAAGGTAACTTGTAGGAAAAGAGGGTTCCTGGGTCGACTGGGAGCAATGGAAAAAGATGGAAAGTTTAGGGTCGAGAAATTTAACATCCAAAACTACCAATTATGGAAGATGTAGATGAAATATTATTTATATCAGAAGTATATATTCCTACCATTGGGTGGAATAACAAACAATTCGGTGGCCATGAAGGATGAATAATGGGAGGTTCTTGACATAAAGGCACTAGGAACGATACGGTTGATCCTGGTAGCATCGATGGTTTTCAATATTTTGAAAGAAAATATAATGAAGGAGATGATGGACGCATTGGCTAAACTATATGAAAAAATCTCGGCCTCTAATAAATTATTTCTAATGAAGAGATTATTTAATATGAATATATCAAAATGTGGGTTTGTTTCAGATCATTTAAATGAATTTAATACGGTTACTAATCAACTAAGTTCTGTAAAAGTGGACTTTTATGATGAGGTCAGGGCTCTTCTAATCTTGTGCTCATTTCCAGAAAGTTGGAATGGTTTGGTCATGGCTGTAAGTAACTCTATCTTTGGTTCAAACACTTTAAAATTTGATGATGTTGTTGGTGTTATCCTTAGTGAGGAAATGCGACAAAAAATAACAAGTGAGACATTAGGTAATGCATTAAACATGGAGTACAGGGGAAGACAAAAGGATAGAGGAAAGGGCTTAGGGAACAACGAGAATTATAGGAAGGGAAGATCCAAATCCAAACTGGGAAAGATAGAGTGCTAGAATTGTGGGAAGAAAGGACATATGAAGAAATACTTTAGAGCTCCAAAGAAACAAAGAGATGGACAACAAGAGAAAAATCAGGAAGAAAATATAACAGGTGATGTGTTACAAGATGCTTTGATTCTTTCTGTAGATAATATTTTTGAGTCTTAGGTAGTAGATTTAGGGGCTTGATTTCATGCCACACCCCATAGGAAACATTTTATGTATTATGTTCAAGGTGATTTTGGACAGGTTCATTTGGGTGATGATGCACCATGAAAAAATGTTGGAATGGGAAAGGTAAAAATAAAGAAAAGGAATGGGAACCAATGGTTGTTGAAAGAGGTAAGACATGTTCCAGATCTAAGGAAAAATATAATTTTAATAAGGCATTTGGAAAGTGAAGTTTGTATATCTATATTTATAGATAAGGTGTGGAAGGTCACCAAAGGATCATTGGTGATAGAAAAAGGAGAGAAGGTAGGTACATTGTATTTATGTACTGGTAATATTGATTCTTCTATCTCTTTATATTCTATAGGAGTGGATACAACACTGTGGCATCATAGTCTTGGACACATGAGTGAGAAGGGGATGCAGATACTTCACAAAATAAATTTTTTCCCATATATTAAACAAATTGATTTGGATTTCTATGAGCATTGTGTTTATGGAAAACATAAGAGATTCAAATTTCTCAAATTTGGAAAAGAAAATAAGAGTGAAAGTTGTTGGCACAGGGACATACCCAGGGTTCAACACTACAACAATGCACCAACAAAACCCTAAATACTGCCCCTTTTGGAAACACCTGCAAAGCAGATGAAGTCTCATCTGAGGTAGAGGCGGGGGTGATTGCAAGACTCAGATGTCTACAACCTTAGCTGGGACACATATATGTGATTCTAACACTTAACCAAGCACTCAATAGTTAACATTCATCAATATTCAATCTCAGTTACAATCCAGTTAAACCCTAATTACATAGTATCACATTATTCATTCAGATATAAGGTATTCAAGCACTAAGCATTACAGGACAGATCATATCTAGCATATTCAAGAACTAATCATATGTATATCAGTCAGATCTAACATCCATCCATATTATTAAGCACTAAGCATCAACATATCATTAATATATATTCAATCACTAAGAAAGTAAACACATAAGAACATCAATACATCACACAAATCATAGGAACACAACATGTGTGTGGTTCACCCCCACCCTGGGGCTATGCCCACCAATTCTTTGTCTTAGTTATTATCGTTGGTCAAGCTTCTTACAGGCACATAGAATTCAATTTCTACTCTGTAGAAGACAGGAGATATATGTCCACTTCACCAAATCCTCCTTATTCTCACTAGGGTATAGCACCAGGCCTTCACATAGTCTCTTACAATGAATTGCACTTAGCTCTGCAAGTCTCACATAGTATGCACAAAGCACTTACAACTCTTGATCACACAGATCCAACTCTAGAACTTAGCCATTCATACTCTATATGCTCACTACATCGCCTTAGCATCTATTTATACATTACAAAATAGGCCTAAGCATGGGTAAGCCCATGGGCCGACATTCCCATACCTATTACATAATACTGAATCCCAAAAGGGCCTGAGATCCTGCGATCTCCACTTCGTCTTGCGCTCCGCCTTCGATAGCCTGTCAAAGTTCCAAAAATAGGTCACACATGACCAAGGATCCTCAAAAATTGGTCAAGGGCCAACAGGACCCCAAAACTCACCTGTGACTCATCCCGAGTCACTCTGATCTGACTAGTTCTACTTCAAAAGCCTCGATCTTGGCTTGAGCTACTTTAACTTGTTGTTGTGCCATGGCCTCCTATTCAATGAACTCTTGTATGACTACTTCATTGACGGGTCCCTCTAGGCATTTTTCAACTGTAGTGACTACTTTCTCCAGTTCCGCTCCTCAGCCTTCGATCTCTGTGAACATTTGGTAAGCCTTATCCTGTACATGTTGGAGCTTATGAGTCACTTCTATGAATTTTCTCTGGATAGTGTGGACCTATTGTTGGGCAGTGCGTTTCTCCTAGGATCGCTTCATTCTTTCCACAACTGACAGGGGCTTCAACTGTGACCGTATCATTTCTACTTGATACTTCACTTCTTGGAGTTGCGACTCCAGTGCCTTCAGTTTTGTATTCTCAGTGAGTTTCTCATAGGTCTGGGAACTACGATCAGTGAGTTTCTTACATTCCATGGAAAGGGCCTTTATTCGCTCAACTGCGCTTCGAGAAATTGCTTCTCTTTGGTCCCTCACATTTTGTGGGGTGTTGGGCACTGCACGGAGCTCTAAGATTGCTATTCATTGTTGTAGCTACTGGATAGCTTCTGCGAGCTTCTCTAATTGATTTTTGACTTGGTCTTTTTCTTGTGGCTCTAATCCTGTCACAGAGCGGAGTGATCTGTTGAATGCATCTTTCACTACAAGTTTCTCTATGAGAAACTGTTCATTTTCTTATTGCATCTGTGCTTTCTCTTCTTCAAACTTTGCCTGAAGAGAGAAACCTTCTCCTTCTCTGCAACTCTGCATTTTTCTAATAGTATGCCTTGCACTTGCTTCAAGGCTTGGGTGGCTTGTTCTTTGTCTTCTTGAGAGTGATGAAGGTGAGCTTCGACCGCATCATCTAGTTGGTGGAGTTGGGCTGGCTCATATCTCAACTCTGGTTCTCCTAATGGCAGGGGTGTAGTGGACACTGTGCGGCTGGACTAAAGGGCCTATTGTACCCCTCAACGTTCGACCTCCATTCTATCATACATTTCCTCCTTCTTATCTTCTTTCTTCTCCACGATTTCCAATGAAGTTTCATTTAGAGCTGCGATGATGAAGTCAAAATCATCGACAGTAAGTATAGTCTTCATCTTGGTCACGGTGGATTTTGATTTCTTCTGGGAAGAAGGTTTCAGGGGAGAAACCTTCCTCTTCTTCAGGGGATCAAACTTGTCTCTGGGCAGTGTTACTTCACCTGGCTTTTGTTCAGCTACTTTGCCATTTATTTCTTCTACTTCGTCATCACCCCCTTGGTCAGTGATACTGAAGCAGTCTTTCCTGAGGCACTGCTTAAATATTGGACCTCTTTGGTCTTCTTTGTTCTGCTGGGCCCGAGTGTATCCTGTTATTTATGTGTGGTCTCTAGGCTGTCAGGTTCAGACATCTCTGCAGGGTCTGCAGGAATAAGGAGGTATGCGGACCAATCCTTAGTGATATCCTCCAGGTCTTATTCCATGAGCTTGTAGTACGGCTGAAGATGCTCCTTATGTTCATCGGCTCACGCTATAATGTAGATGAAGTGTCGATCTATGTAGAAATTCATCAGGGTTCGGAACCTCTGTAGGGTGTTCAGAGTCATGTGAGGTTCAGCTTCGATGGCTCTCTTCAGCTGAAGGTAATAGGTATGAAAAACAACATTTGACTACCATTGTTTATTCATATCACTTGAGTACTAGAGTGTGGTGAACTTTGCAGAAAGCGACTCGAACGGTTCAATATCTGGAAAGGTCACACCTTTCGACATATCCCAGGAAACAAAGGCGATGAGGATCAAGAGCCAGCTAAAGTGAAACTCATAGCCCTGATCCTGTGCTTCGCGGAAGACTAGCTCCAATTGATTAACTAGGTACTTCACCTAGTTCATCTGCAGGCCTTCCATGCACTTCCCTACGAGGTCAACAACAAATCATCTGACCTACGTAGGTCTGTTCTTCCTTACTAAATTTCCAGCTATGAGCTGGCGGGCTAGGTGCACTACGCCATTCTGAATGGAGGATACCTTGTAGCCTCGTGTCCCCTTTTCAACATCGCCATATGTATCTTTGATATTATATGTTAGTGTGCGATCTGTGGATTTTCATGGATAGAACTACTGCACGTTGGGTCCTTGCATACTTAATCCTGTGATCCTATGGATCAATATAAGATCGACTATAATACGATGGTCTAGCCATAAGTAGTTCCCATGGTAACATGAAAGCAATAACTTGACACAGGCATTGACTTCCTGGTGCCTTCCGAAGTGTGGGATCTTCATTACATTTAACAGGGTGGAATACGTGAGGTTCATCATCCACGGCTAGGGGATTATATTTGAGTTCTTCCCCTTCATCTTGGTCAGGTATTTATATGGGGCGAGCATGCTATATCTCTTTCAATCTCTGAGGTTGAAGTCACTGAACTTAAATGCTGCAATCTTGTCCTGTTGTGCTTGAATTACGTGTATCCCCTTTGGGAGGTACGTAGTAACCATGGAGTACTCGAAATCTCTTGGCATGCTATCTTGACTCACCACACTGGCTAGAGGTGGGATATAGTTGGGCAATATAATCGGGATTAGCTTCGCATTTTCTAGGTCATCTCTGTGTTTGGTTCTCTTTTCCACTGAGGGTCGGGATGATCCGACTCCACGAGAAGTGGACGAAGAGGCTTGCACTCCTCTCGTCGATGATGCTTGAATACTTGCAGACATTTCTCTTTCAGACATTTCTCTTTCAGTCATTAGGTCAATCAGAACTTATTCGACAATTTTCTCTGCAACACTAACCTCGTCCGACATGCACGCTCGTGGTTGAATATCTTGGGTTTGAAGACTAACTAGTCACTACAATGGGATGGATGGAAATAGTGCGATGATCATTATGCGAAATCAACTAGTCTGCAGACTTAGATTCACGGTTAGCAAAAGTTTTCTCATTGTGTGGAACGATGGGATAAATAGATATCTTGAAACGGGTGAGAAGCCTTCATTAACTCGGTTCTCTCCGTTATGGCACAGTCCCAACGGTCTGGTGGAAAACTTCCTAATCATAAATTTCTTTCTACCCATTTGAGTTGTCGATCTAATGGTTATACTGTCCCCAATGACTATATTGTTTCGCCATGGCAAAGTGCCATGTGACGCAGTTCTGATATCCTGGTGAAGTTCCAATTTTGCAAATTTTCCTTCTGCGAGGTTCCCTCTGGAACCTTCTGTAACTTTTCGATCTTATCTCTTTTCTTACTTAGTTTTCTAGCCTTCTTTCTAGTGAGATTCATCTTGGAATTTCTTTCTCCATTCTGATTCTTATCTTCTTTCGACAGAGTAACTTCACATTGTTGAGATTCTTTCCTAGGAATCAGGGGTAATACTTCATCTGTATCTGGAATAGGTACTTCAATCTTCTGTGGGTCTTCTAGTGTTCCTCCTACTTCAATGTCCAAGTCTCTGGTTTTAAACAGCTTTGCTCGGTTCTCTTGTTCTTCAATCAAGTGTGTGATCCTCGTAGTCATGAAATCTTTTAACTCTTGCTTCTTCTACTCTAGGATTTATTCTTATTTTCTTCTGGCCTGACCTCCTTCAATCTAAGGTTTCCCTAGTAACATAGCAAATGGAGAACTATTCTCAATAAATTTAATAACTTCAAATTCTTCCTCCGTCGAAGTTCCAGGGGCACTCATAGATATCTAGGTGAGCTTTCCACATAGGTTTATCATCTTTCCTCTAAATAAACCTATTCTTCCCAATGAAGGAATCATAACAGGATTTCCTAGAATTTCCCAAGTTCTTTCTGTCATAATATTTACCTGTGTTTCCTCATCCAGAACACAATCAATGTCGAAGTCTCCTGTTCTTTCTTCTATGCATTCTTTTTCTTTGAAGATCTATGATAAGCTGGTATGTCAGTGGTTATTCAGAGTTTCTTTCATCTGTAGCAATATTTTTTCTGATTCTTTCTAGGGTTCTACCATAATCTTAGTTTCTGGATCTACCTTAGGGTTTTCTTGGTTCATATTCATTCTTTCAACCTTAGCAATCATTCTAGGGAAATCCAATACTTCATGGTCCATATCTTTGCAACAGAGGCAACTAGGTTCCAGGGCATTCCTTAGCAAGATGTCCTAGTCTCCTACAACTGTAACAAAGGGTTATTCCTCTCTTTCTCTTAAATGATCCCCAACCTTTCCTGTACTGCGCACTAGGATCATGGTAGCTAACCTGCAAAAAATTCTTTCTAGAATCTTGCATCCATTTGGTAGTCCAAACATTCTCTCTATGCATAGGTATAACATATCTTTGACTATTCTTATCAAATCTACGCATATAAAATCTTGTTTCTTCTATCAGTGCCCTAGTTTTCAAGCTAGGAAAAATCTTATCAAACATACCTAGATCTATACTTTAGAAACAAAAATTTCCACTAATGTTATCTTCAATAGAGAACAAAGATTCCAGATCTAAAACTTTTCACTATACTTACCTTTATCATAGAACAAAGCGTTCAGATCTTACCTCTTTTCTTCATATCGAGCTTCTTTTCTTAGCATAGAGCTTCACAGATTGAATAGAATAATGTGCACTAGAGCGATAGATCTATGCAAAAAAAATTCACAATTTCAGGTCAGATCTTCGCACAAATCTTCTTTTTCCTTAGTTCCCAACAATCACAGTTTCAGATCCCGACAATGGAATCATTTGTTGGCACAAGGGCAGACCCAAGGTTCAACTCTACAACAATTCACCAAAAAAACCCTAACTACCGGCCCTTTTGGAAACACTTGCGAAGAAGATGAAGTCTCACCCAAGGTAGAGGTAGGGGTGGTTGTAGGACTCATATGTCTGCAACCTTAGCTGGGACACAGATCTGTGATTCTAACACTTAACAAAGCACTCAATAGTTAAAATTCGTCAAAATTCAGTCTCAGTTACAATGCAGTTAAACCCTAATTACAGAGTATCACAGTATTCATTCATATATAAGGTATTCAATCACTAATAATTATAGGACAGATCAGATCTAGTAGATTCAAAAACTAAGCATATGTATATCAGTCAGATATAACATCCATCCATATTATTAAGCACTAAGAATCAACAGATCATTCATCTATATTAAAGCACTAAGCAATTAAACACATAATCACATCAATACATCGCACAAAGAATAGAAACACAACATGTACGTGGTTCACCCCCACCCTAGGGATACGTCCACCAATTCTTTGTCTTCTTCATTATCGTTGGTCAAGCTTCTTACAGGCACATAACATTCAAGTTCTACTCCACAGAAGATAGCAGATCTGCACGCACTCCGCCAGATCCTCCTTCTTCTCTCTAGGGTATAGAACCAAGCCTTCACATAGTCTCTTACAATGACTTGCACTTATCTCTGCAAGTCTCACATAGTATGCACAAAGCACTTACAAATATTGATCACACAAATCCAACTCTAGCACTTAGCCATTTGTACTCTATATGATCACTACATCACCTTAACATCTATTTATACATTAAAAAATAGGCCTAAGCATGGGTAAACCCATGGGATGACATTCCCATACCCGTTACATAATACTGAATCCCAAAAGGGCTGAGATCCCGCGATCTCCGTTTCGTCTTTCGCTCTGCCTTCGACAGCTTGTTGAAGTTCCAAAAATAGGTCACGCATGACCAAGGATCCTAAAAACTTTGTTAAGGGCCAACAAAAGGTTAGAAATGTTTCATACAGATGTATGGGGACCGGCTCGGGTATCATCTCTTGGTGGCTCTCATTATTGTTTTACTTTTATTTATGATGCAACTAGAAAAACTTGGGTTTATTGCATTTGACAAAAATCTGATTTTTTTGATACTTCTAAGATATGGAAAGATTTGGTTGAGAATGCGACAGGAAAAAGGTTGAAGTGTCTCAGATCATACAATGGAGGTGAATATTGCAACAAATATTTTGATTATTACTATTGATACCCTGGGATTCGTAGAGAGAAGACATTTCCAGGAACACCACAATAAAATGGTGTGTCAGAAAGGATGAACGGGAAAATCATTGATCTTGAAAGGAGTATGAGATTGCATGTTGGTTTGTCCTTATAGTTCTGGAAATATGTTGTATATATTTTTGTTTACTTAATAAACAAAGGACCTTCAAGCTCTTTCAATGGTGGAATTCCAGAAATGATTTTGTTATAAAGGTTTATGGAGGAATTGGGAAAGAAGCGGGAGAATAGCAGGTTGTACTGTGGCAGTGAGAGTTCCATTCATATTGCAAAGAAATCAGACTTCCATTCAAATACTAAGCATATAAAACTCAGGTACCATTTCATATGATCCTTCTTAGAATATGGAAATTTGAAGTTGGAAAAGATACACACTAGACAGAATATTGCAGACATGTTAATAAAGGGAGTAACCAGGGAGAAACTAAGTTCCTGCTTAGTTTCAAGTGGTATTCAAGCATGAAGGTGAAGATGAGAAAATTTCCAAGTCTAAGGTGGAGTATAGTCCAACAGGTACAACATCAGTGGAGTTATTGTGATCGGTCTCCAAGTGGGAGATTATTGGTTGTGGAGTCTGATTATCTTCATGATTCATAGGTCTTTGTTTTCAGCTGCGTTTATACCCCATGAAGATTGTACACCTAAAAATATTGTACACCCCTCCACATGAGGGGGTTTCAAGGGGGGATTCCTCCCCCCTCTGCATGGTTTGGGGGGCTCATCCCCCCAGTTGGGGGGTCCAGGGGAAAGTGGGCCCTCGACGAATAGTGTTCCTCGATGGGGGTTCATGGGAGAATCCCCCGAAGGAAAAATTGCCTTGTAAATGTATATTGTAATTTCATAGTAACTATGGATCTTTCATTATAAGGTCACATATATGATGGTAGAAGCTATGTTAGGGTTTTTTCCCCTAAAAGGAAACCCTCTTTTATGACAGAATTGTATTGTGGCTATGCATCATTGTGAATATTGTATTTTGAGAGAGGATATTGTAAGACAAAGAAGAGGAAGTTACAACGGGTGTGTTGTAGGTTGTATCCCTTCATTTTTTGGATAATAATAAAGGAAGGACCTGGAAATTTATCTAGTGAACGTATTCCACACTGGGTGAACCATGTATATCTGTTTCTCTATTGTGTTGTGCATCTTCTGTGTTTTATTTCTACATTTGTCTTATTTTTATTCCTCCATGATGGGTATTCTATATGTACTAATTCCCTCAATTAAATTGTCAACCCGTGGTAAGTAAACTTAGAGTTGTGGAACTGTATGAGCCAAGGAAGAAAATATAATGGAAGGATTGTCTAACTAAGGAGATGGTCTACCCTCGGGATCAACACTCTATCAATATACTTTCTAAAGAGATGATTTTTCAAATCTACTTAATTAGAAAATTCTATGTAAAGAACCCTTCAATTAATGAGCTTTAAATAATTCTAGAATTATGAATTATTTACCTCAAACAATGAATTATGGACTATTTCTAAATAAGCAAATAACAAGCAATCTATTTCCAAGATAGTTAATCTATTCAATCTCTTTTTAAGTAAGCAACATCAAGTAAGCTATTTATGAGTTATTTGATCTATCTATATTTGAGCAAGTAAGTAAACCACTGATCTATCAAAATTATTATGACAAGTGCACTTTATTCTTAAAAATAACTCATAACTATTTCTATTTTGCGAAGAATAAATTTTAATCTACTTAATCAAAAGTAAAAGTGTTATGACTATACTCAAATTCTAATTGATCAAAACTATTTTTATCTTGCAGTAAAAAGAAGGAAAGTATTCAAAGGTGATGATTGTGTCTTCAGTGTCGAATAAAATCACGATGGCATCTAACTATTAGTGACAGTTCAAGAGGAATTAATTCAATGTTGACTTCTACAGAGAAATGGAAAGATGGATAAGGCAATCTAAGGAAAGTTTTTCCATCATAGAAGAAACACTAAGTATTTCTGGAGTCCATGTGATTTTTAAGCATTGTGCATCAATCATAAACTACTAAAAAGTACTCTATTCAAAATCACTAACTCAAGAAAAGCTATAAACTCATAAACTCATAATTAAAAATCCTAATTCAAATTCACTCTCTGCAAACTTCTAACTCTTGATTAGTGCCAACCAGAAATTACAACTCAAATTCATAACTGGGATTTCATAATCCAAAATGAACTAATTTATCATTAAAAATCATACTTTAAAATTAACCAAAATGATTTTAAAAATCATAATCCAAAATCTATTTCTATCTTATCATGCTGAGGAAAAATCAATAAACAAAATAGACCTACATAGAATAGTTTGAATTGAAATTAAACCTATCTAAGTTAAAACTATCAAAACTTAAAAAAACTAATCTATCAAATCTTCAAATAAACCAAACTTAAACTAATGCTCTGTCAAAAGAACCAATCTAAACTAATTCTCTGTAAAAATTATCAGAAATAAAGTAATTAATCAAGACTTCAATGAACCTATCTAAATTAGTATCTTGGAGGGTAACTTATAGCTAGGAAGAAAATGATATAACATTCAAATTAACCAGCTCCTATAACCTGCAAACAACACATAACCATGGACGTCCTTCTATGATCTACACAGTGCAATCAAGAAATCTGAAATTAAGGAAAGTGAATTAGATTATCAGTTTATAATTAACATATACAAAGATCAATAAAAATTAAGAAATACATACAGTAAAGAGACCATTTCTAATTCTAAATAAGTAACAAGATGAATGAAAATATATATTGATATACACAATCACCCAGACCACTGGTGGGCCCCCCAACAGGTCATGGCTACACTCCAAAAGGAAAATGCAGAGGCTAAATCAACGCAATACTGTCATTTAGCATGAAAACAAAGTATGGAACAAAATCAAAGATAATGTCTATATCAAAACAATAAAATTTTGTCTTCAGTCGTGCCACATGTAGTGGTATTTATAGGTGATTACAGCTTGAGAGGTCGACCACTAGAAGGGTTGACCTCCTCTAAAAACAGTAAACTCATTAAATGAGTTCTAACAACAACATATTCTAAAAATTTCACGAGCCACTCAACAATTACTGCAACTTCCCAATCTGAGGTGTGTCGAGCTCTGTAGTTGGAGGCCACAAGGGGGCACAAAACCCATATCCCCGATTTTTCCACCAAAGGTCGTCAATGTACCAATTGCCAGCTCCAATGCGCTCTGAGTGTCGGATGGAGTGTCAGATTGCATGCCGAATCAAGTGTTGAACGGAGTGTCGAACGAGGTACCATATGGAGGATCAGACTGTGATTCCTCCCTATTGCAGAAAAACTATACATTAGATCTTCATAAACATCGAACTGAGATGAATTGATCACAAAATCATTCCAAAAACACCAATTATACATACGTGATGCGAATTCATGGTGAATTGATATATAAAACTTTGAGAATTCTTCAAAATGGTTAATATGAAGCATAGAATATGTAATATCACATGAAAAAAGGATTTGGCCATTGAAATAGAATGATCAAAACACAAACCCAACATTAACCCCACGCCTAAGGATTTGCAGGTCCCCCTAAAACAAAATTGAATCACCCGACTTAACTAGACTCGTGAAGGAGGGGGTGGATTGGATTTAGAAGATTCTCCCTCTTGTCCTGGATATTTTCTTGGGTGTTTTATGATGTTTCAATTGCATCCATAGGCTACAATTGGTGGTGTTCATTTGATCAACCAATTGTTGGAGATAGTTCACCTTTTCTTGCAATACCACATTATCATGATGTAGATGCCTATCCATAGTTTTTCACTCTTCCAACTGTTGAAGCAACTGAGAATTTTCTTGTTGCAGTTTCTCAATAACTGGGGTATGATCAGATGGTTCAAAAGAAGAGGGTTTGGATCCCTTGATAGATGTAGAAGGTATATCAACTTTGGAAGTTGATGTAGGCATCTGGGAGGTAGGAGTAACAGAGTTTTTGTGAGAGAGAATAGGTTCATATTTAACTTCTATATCAGGGTCAAACTCTTCTGCAGAAACTTCTATGAGTCTTTTATGGGGGCTTTCAATATCAAAAGGCAATTGGATAAGATTCGAAGTGCTTGAAGGTTTCACATTAAGTTTTCCAATTGCACTTCGGGTACTTCTTCGAAAATATTACCCTATGAACCGATTGGCTTCTCTTCTATTTGTATGGATTGAAGGAAAGTCTTGTTGAAATGCATGTTGTAACTTATTAGGTTGACGATTAATAGGTGTTGAAGGCAATGGGAAATTATTAGCAAGATTTTTGGTTTTCTTACCGAATGAGGCTACAGGGGAATCAACAATTTTCTTGGCCTTTTGATCAGACAAGGAGATAGTTTGATTTGGAGGTTTTGGAGTCTTTGGATAATGAGGCTCATATGGAGTAATAGCCCATAAATCAATTGATCTCTTGCTGGTCTTGACTGTGATATGGGGGTTTGTGAATTGGTAAAGGAATTCATCCCATGTCATGCAATGTTTTGTTAATTCAATTATGACAATAAATTTGATGAGATCGTTGTGGAATAGAATATTGTGAGGGTTGGCCAAGTTTTTACGAACTTGGAAAGACATTTTCTCAATACTTTTCAAGAATTAGAAAGGAAAATTCAGGGGCTTATTAAATTGGAAATGGGATAACAGATGAAAATGACAAGCTTTGAAGACAGAGTACCTACCTTCACAAGTTATAAGCCCGGTGATTATGATCAGGGGGTTAATCAATTCATCCTTGATCCATTATTTTGAGTACCCTTTGGCTCCATAAACTTTTTTAAATTCAGGCTTAGATACTCTGTTATAGCTTGGACGTGGAAACTGGTGGTGTTTGAACCATTGATCCCCAACCCGTGGAAATCTCATGGCTGAGGAAATTGACTCCTTAGATACCAAGAAGACCAGAGACCCTATGCACGCTAGCCTCCCATTGAACCCTAGAGTGAATTGTAGTGAGATGCTATCATTGTGGCCCTTCAGACTAGCCAAGAATGGTCCCCACCCTGCGAGAAGGAAAATCTTTCTACACTCTGTGAATTCGGGAATGGCCAGAATCTCGACATAGGAAGAAGGTTCGTAGAGTTTAGGCATGGTTACAACGTGGAGGATGAGTAGAATAACGAAATCGGGTAGAGGGTGAGCACAAAACATCAAGCAGAGGATGAGTGGAATGGAAATTGGGGAAAAAACCCGATTTTTAATGCAATTAAGGAAGAAAAGGTTGAATTTGTGAGCGAATTCATCACACATGATCACCATGTGTGACTATGATTGAAAAACATTTGAATTTTGAATGGTGTACTTTGGAGAAAAATTCAATTATGTGAAAATTAGATCAATGTCCAAGTCTTCGACTTGGACATTTGATCATAAAAATGCATTAAAAAGTTTGAATTTAATTATCAACATGAATTTTAACAACATACCATTCAATTCATCTTAACTTACCAGTGAAACAGGTGTATCAATTCGAACGATCAATTTTGCATGCAATCATGGTCATTTACAATATATGCATACCTCATCCAATCCTCCATATGGTGCTTCATTCAGTCATCCATATGGAACCACATTCGGTATTCCAAATGGCACTCCATATGGAACTCCATATGGCACTTCATATGGTACTCGTGTGCAAGTAGAAATTATCCCCGTTATAATGGACATTCACCCATAACACTCAGCTTGGGCAATTTCTAAAAATCATGGTGAACAGGAGCGTGGAGAGAATAAGTTTGAAGAGGATGATCCATTGTTAATTTCTTTGTCATCATTCTTGTAGCACTATAAAACAACTTGTTCCTCTGTTAAATAACTTGTTCTTGTGTTCATAGGCATGTAATAAAAATATGTAGTGATTATTTAACAATCTGTCATTGATCTGTAATTGACACAAAGAACCAGTTAATTAGTCTTTCATTAAAAAATGTACAATAGGCTTATAACACACAGTGATGTCAACAGTATAGAATTTTAGCATTTTAATTAAAACAATTGCTGATATAATAGCCCAAAATAATGTGAAAACAATATAACAAAATTTTTACAGAGATTCTACTTCCTCTTCCCATGGATTATAATATAGATGGGCAATGTTTATCATTTGTCATCTCGGGAAACCCCTCCCCTACTCCTAAGTATTGTGACACCTCAGAATAAAAAATATAGGGAACCAGTCAATTCTCCCAATAGCCTAAGATTTACATCTTTCCAAGTGTAGAGATAAATTTCACACATTAGTACGACGAGACGGTTAAAATATGGCCCCACCTGTAGGACAAAACATCCTACATATAGTTAAGAAGATATAGGCAAGAGAGTCTTAGGATAGTCTTAAAGCTAGTTCCCAATGGCATATTTATGGAGTTCATTGACCTTTTCTTAACCATGGATACTTCTTTTCAGCTTTGTCTACAAGTAATGTCATACATGAGGACAAGTTTAAAGATTCAGAAATTTCATTTATTGTTTGTCAGATAATCACCCTCGCTAGGTAGAATGCCTCGCTGCTAGCAAGCCTGATTAGTACTCCAATGGGTTTACCTAGTCATACCATAGGCCGATACCTTCTTCTAGAAGACTTGTTTAGTATCCTGGTGGGTTATCCTCTTACACCCTTTTACAGCAGAGACTGGTCCACCATCTTTTAATATTTTTATATAAAGATTTATTTTTGCAAGAAGATGGGAGACAACTCTGAATTTTTTTATTTAAGACTGAGATGGTATTTATGTTAGAGGATGAATCTTCTTTATGTATTCCTTATAAATTGTCTTGATGTAAGGGGTACTTAAGTGGATGTAACCTATCTAAACATATGGTATAATCAAGTATTTTTAGTGTGTAGTGGATGGTACCATTGGAAAATAATAGAAAGGTATCTTCAATATCAACTCACTTTCTTCTTTTTTAAGTTATAGTGATGTTTCCATGACTAACCTCTAATCAGACCTTCTTGCTACTCTTTCATAAAGATACTTTACTCACCTACTTAGGGTTCTTGGGGAAATTTTACGAGTAACCTCTAGGTTTGATAAGACAAAGTGTCACTTCCTTATATCCTCTAGTGATGGAGGTTAAGAGAAACTTCCATTAAAGATGCCTTGAGAAAAAGGAAGATAGAAATCTTTCAAAAATATGGCTAATTCACAACAAGAAATAATAAAAATTCATTATTCAATTAATTCTTAAGCAGACAACAAGGTTCAAATATAGCAATATATTTTTCGAAGGAAAATACTTCCCTTTTTGTCTCCTTGAAATTGTCCACTCGTGGTGAAAT